>JADBJO010010099.1:42500-47874 GCA_016801955.1 Conus betulinus
GGCTCCTACCCAGAGTTGAGTTTGCTGCGGGACTCGGTTGGGAAGACTGGGACCACACAGTCGAGTTTCATCCACTTAATGCATACGTTTTCTGAGAGTGTTGCTCAAATTTCCTGACCAACACTGCAGGTGCCTGTATCTCTCGGGCCTGGTTGACGCCGGGATATATTATGAAAGGAAGCGTAGCGTGCAGCCCTGTCATGTAGTCTCAGACCGAAATGGAAATCCGTAGTACCATCTAAAATCATCCTCATTCTCATCGATCAGCATTAAAAAAAAAAAAAAAAAAAAGGCTCAAATTCTGTGGCCCTTCATGCCCTGCTCTCATGATGACCCTCACTTTCGATGTCCTCCCTACGTCTGTGGCCTTGGTTTGGTTCCGTCGGGGTCACCGGTATCGGCGAGTCCATGGGGGCTTTCGTTGGATGGACGTGTGTGGCGCCCTCCGGCGAGAGAGCTCACTCGCCTCGGCTCCGCGACTAAGCAAATATTGTCGTCAGTAGGGGGCTTAGTAGGTAGTGTCCTGCGTATGTTGGATCAGAACAGGCGCCACTGAACACCACCGAAGTGACTCGGCAGCAGTGCTTCTCTATCTCTTCATCCATCCACCCACCCATCCACCCACTCACCTATCTATCTATCTATCTATCGAGCTATCTATCGCGCTATTGGAGCTGTCGGTCTGTCTATCTACCTACCTTAACTTTTTTGCTTTGCAGAACCTCTTCAAAATTCATCAGCCATTTTATCTGATGTATGGTAAAAGTACACTTTAGCTCCCCCCCCCCCCCCTACTCCCCCCGTCCCCCCATCCACACACACACCCCCACACACACACACACACACAACACACGTTGATTATAGTTTGCTGTCTGCAACCAGTGACGCTCTAGATCTACGAAGAACAGAGCGCAGCGGAAGAACACTAATAGCGAAGACCACATCAGAAAGTCTGTTTCCTTAGCCGACGATGTGAATCTCCCCTTTAAACTACTGTGCTTTTTTCTTAGCGTTGAAAGCAGTCCACACAGCCTTACCTTACCTTTGTGCCAGAACAGTAGCAGGCCTGCTGTCAGAACGCACGTGTATTGATCAATATGCATCGTACATCGAATCGTGCTCACTTCGCGCCATTGAGGTCTGGTAGAAATCATATCAAACAAGCCAGGCTAACCGAGCGGCGTAATGTTGGACGTAAAATGATCATGACGTTGTTTAGGGAAACATCTTAATATTATTAACCTCGTACTGCTCATCTCTGAGTCTCTCTCCCTCTCCTCCTCCGCTCTCTCCCCTCCCCCCTCTCCTCCTCTCTCGCCAATCCTCGTCTCTCTCTCTCTGCTCTCTCCCAATGTTTCAGAAATTGCTCTGTCTCCGCTTTAATTCCTCCTGTCGGTCTCTGTCTCTCTCATCGCCTCTGTCTCTCTGTCTCTGTCCTCTGTCGATCCGTCTCAATATCTTCTCTCATCTCTCTCTCTGTCTCTCTCTTCAGCCTCTCTCATCTACATGCTCTCTCGCACCTTCTCTCTCATCTCTCGCCCTCACCCGTCTCTCCTCTCTCCTCTCTCCCATGGGGGGAGGGAAATTCCCCTCTCCGTGGAGAGAATGTTCTCTCTCCGTACGACCCGGTCTCTTCTCTCTCTCTCTGAAACTCTCGAATCTCTCTCTCTCGAAGGTACCTAGGGGGCAACGTGGGGTGCTAAACATCAATCTCTCCATCTCTCTCTCTCTCTCTCTGTGGAGGGGGGGGGGGTTCCAAAACACCGTAAGGGAGGAATGATGACAGACGGCAGGATGGGAGATATGTTTGATGAAAAAGGGGGGGGGGGGGGGGGGGGGGGGTCAGAACATCAAAAGGGAGGAATGATGACATGGCAGGATGGGGGATAGTTGGACACCTCACTGATCAAATCATCGCTGCATATTGGAGACACCTTTTCGCAGGCTACAGGTGAGAGAAGAGTCAACAGGAAATCATGATGAGAAACGCACGTGGTATAATCAATTCATCGTTGGCTGTATGGGCGATGTTCTAAATCGACTGGTCCAGCCCGCGTGTTCTGTTCTACAGCATGAAATCTGCACAGAGGGAGCAGGGCTGTGGATACAGCTTTGGGGCAGCCGTCACAAGACCTCGTGCCTGAAGACTGTGGGTTGCATTAGGGAGACCGGTTTGATGATCTGACGCAACCAAAACAAACAAACAAAAAACAAACAAAAAAAAACAAACAAAAATTCTAAATGTATTCATGGACACAGGCTCGCAGGCAGACATAGACACAGAGAGACACAGACACACACACTACACACGCACTACACACACAGACACACACACACACACACACACACCACACACACACACACACACACAACGCACCACACACACACGCACACACACACGACACACACACACACACACACACACGCACGCAACACACCACACACACACTCAAGCACGCACGCACGCAGCGCGCGCGCGCACACACACACACACACACACACACACACACACACACACACACACCTCACACACACACACACACACACACACACACACACACACACACACACACACGCACGCACACACGCACGCACGCACGCTTGTAGAAAGAAAAGAAATTAACAGGACTACTGCATTGAAATATAAATGGGAGGACCAAAAACATGCTCCGTTTTTTTACGCTTTGATGCAAACCGAGTATGTCCAAGGTCTGTTGAACGAGGCAACATTTTTGATGGAGTCTGACATAAACCTTGCCTTGTGCCTTGACTTCATGAGAGTTTCAGATATGCTTGAGGAATGTATGAAGAAAAACTATATTTTGGGACCGAGAAAAAGAGGGTCTGGTTTGACCTTGAGTGCAAACAAAGCAGAAAATTATTAAGAATAGATTTACACAGGAGCCCAAGGTCCCATAATGATCAGGACAGGGCAGCATGTCGTGTAAAGATAACAGCCTATAAGGAGTTACATAGGCTAAGAAAAAAAAAAAGCCATAAAGAAAATATCACTATGTCTTTACAAGATAATTTGAAGAATCAAAAGAAATTCTGGGATGCCATTCGAATTGTCAAACCTAAGTCTACCCAACCAATGATTTCCATTGAAAGACTGGTGTAAAACTTTCATAGTGTATTCAATATAGTGTTGAAAATGAACATGCTCTGGGCAATGTTGGTAGCAACCGTTTTGAATGTGTCTCCGACGCTGACTTTGATATTAATATTGACCCTCTAAACGAAAAATACCTGATAATGAAATAAAAAGTGCAATCAAAGCATTAAAGAGACAAAAAAGCCATGGACCGGATGGTATGCTGCCAGGAGAATTTTACAAATACAGTGTTGACATTATTGTACCTTTCTTGATTAAAATTTTCAACCATATTTTTGACAATAGCCTGTATTCCAGATAACTGGTCCTTGTCAATCTTACACCCTGTAGTTTAGAAAGGGGATATGAATGTGCCTGACAACTACAGGGGAATCTCACTGCTGAATGCATGTAGCAAATTGTATAGCTTTGTGCTAAAAATAAAAGAATGACGAAATGGATCGATGATAACAAAATAACTGGTGAAGAACAACTGCGGCCATTCAACTCAGCCTTGAACCATTTCTTCTACTCATACACAGTCGTACAAGAGACACGTCGCAAAGAGAAGGAAGCCAGACTGAAGCAGATCATCACACAGCACACATGAAGATCTGATGAAATGATACGGTATCTATTGGTGCAGGCTTCTGTAGTTTTCAGTTAGAGCCAAGGAGTGCAGAATCATCTTTTTCTCCTTACTGACAGGGTTATCATAAAACGAGGATGTGTTTTTAGTTCGTTTTCATTTTCCGTTTTCAAAAATTATTTTGCAAAGTATACGAATAAACATGATAAACAAATTTCGTTTTCAGTTTTCAAAAAGACATTGTTTTGAAGATTATACGGCTGGATATTTTGAACATGGCAGTCCAATATTTACAAAGATTATGAAATTGTTTGGCTTTATCTCTGCAGATGATGTAGCTGGTATCAACTATGCCAAGTGCCTTTAGAATCAGCTGGATGCTTTCAAGACTCGTGTTAATTTTTCACTGAGCGTAAACATTGACAAGACTAAACTCACAAGATTTTAGAGGGATGACTTTTTTGTTTTTGTTTTAGAAGAAAAGACCATGAACCAAAAAGAGGTTCTAAAATGGTGATAAATAGTGTTGCTATATAGTGTGCAATCTTAGAACTAAAAGCCCTGCTAGAGTGTACATTGCACGAGGTAGAAAGAGTGTTCTTCAGTTTAGTGTACAATCTTAGAACTAAAAAGCCCTGCTAAAGAGCACATTGCAGCAGGCAGAAAGAGTGGCCTTCGCCTTAGTAGACTATGTCACAAAGAAGTGACAGCAAACACTTTCTTTATGATTATCATATCGAAATGCAGTCAATACTATTGTGCTCCCCTTACATACTGGGTTTGAACAGACCTGGTCACTTGGGGAAGGTACACATGTTAGCCTGTGGGTGTCCTGTCTCCGGCGATCTGCCCAGATATCCATAGTACTTAAATGCACGTGCTGCATGCTAGAGCTACTGCTCCAGGCTGGTACAAACAGACATTGAAATGATGCTCCCAAAGCTTATGAGAAGTCGATGACACTTTGTTTCTGCTGGTAAGCGATGTCTGGTTTGAAATATCAGAGAGGTTTGGTATTTGACTGTATTTGATATCACTCTGTTGCGACAAAATTGGATGTCGTCAACTGAGGGGCCTCTACACACAAAGACACGACAGATGCGTTGAGATCATCAGAAAGGAGCTACAGAAATGCATTGCGACGGATTTTGTGGATGTTTTTCAAAATAGGCCTGTCTCTATAAACGGTGTTGAAGATCTGCCAAGGCTGAAACTGATCTATGCTTCATCGACCATCGAAACTCGGGTGGCATTCGTCATCGAGGTTCAAACCCATTTGACGCATTCATACAAACATGCTATGAGGGCAAATTTCAAAAGTACATGCCTCTTTGCTATGCTCTTAGTGATGCCGGATTTAGCACGAAAGTGGTTGTTCTTGTAATAGGTTCACTAGGCATAGTTCATAAAAGTGGTTTCAGGACTTTCAATGTTAGGACTGCCCATAACAAAATGTAAACAACTCGCAAAATACTTGAGCATGTCTGTCATGATTGGGTCTAGGCGTGTTTGGTCAAGGCGGAATCACCTCATGAACAGCATTGAAACTGACAGATGTTGACTTTCAAACTGTGCTTTAAATAGTATCAGCTGACTAAAGCACTGACAGACAAAGAGAGAGAGAGAGAGAGAGAGAGAGAGAGAGAGAGAGAGAGAGAGAGAGAGAGAGAGAGAATGTGAAAGATAACGTT
>JADBJO010010099.1:74332-76063 GCA_016801955.1 Conus betulinus
CTGCTCTGACCTGTCACTGCTGTTGTCTTCGTCGTTGATGTTGTTGTTGTCGTCGTCGTCGTCGTCGTTGTTGCTGCTGCTGCTGCGGTTGTCGTCGTTCTTGTTATCGTTGTGGTTGCCGTTGTTGTTGTCGTTTTTGATGATGGTGATTATGTTGTTTTTGTCGATGTTGTTGTCAAGTTGTTGTTGATGTCGATGTTGCTTCGTTGTTGTGTGTTGATGATGATATTGTTGTTGCTGTTGTTGTCGTCGTCGTTGTTGTTATCTTGTTGTTGTGTGTTGTTGTTGTCGTGGCTGATGATGTTGCTGTTGATGGTGTGCTGTTGTGTGTGTTCCTCTTGTTGTCGTTGTCGTCGTCGTCGTCGTCGTTGTTGTTGTGTGTTGTTGTTGTTGTTGATGATGATGATGATGATGATGATGTTGTTGATGATGATGATGATGTTGTTGTTGTTGTTGCTGTTGCAGGGTCAATGATGAGTGCCTCGTGCACTCCGCCCAGTAACGGAGATTTCTCTCCCTGTAAACCTCCCTTGATGTTCTTGTTGTCGATGTTGTTGATGTTGCTGTTGTTGTTGATGTTGTTGGTGTTGTTACAGGGTTAGTGATGAATGCCTCGTGCACTCCGCCCAGTAACGGAACTCTCTCGCCCTGTAAACCTCCCTGTTTCTTGTTGTTGTCGTTGTTGTCGATGTTGATGTTGTTTATGTTGATGTTGCTGATGTTGTTGTGTTGTTACAGGGTTAGTGATGAATGCCTCGTGCACTCCGCCCAGTAACGGAACTCTCTCGCCCTGTAAACCTCCCTTGGTTCTTGTTGTTGTCGTCGTGTCGATGTTGATGTTGTTGATGTTGCTGTTGTTGTTGTTGTTGATGTTGTTGGTGTTGTTACAGGGTTAGTGATGAATGCCTCGTGCACTCCGCCAGTAACGGAACTCTCTCGCCCTGTAAACTCCCTTGGTTCTTGTTGTTGTCGTTATTGTCGATGTGATGTTGTTGATGTTGATGTTGCTGATGTTGTTGGGTTGTTACAGGGTTAGTGATGAATGCCTCGTGCACTCCGCCAGTAACGGAACTCTCTCGCCCTGTAAACCTCCCTTGGTTCTGTTGTGTCGTTGGTTGTCGATGTTGATGTTGTGATGTTTTGATGGTTGCTGATGTTGTTGGTGTTGTTACAGGGTTAGTGATGAATGCCTCGTGCACTCCGCCCAGAACGGAACTCTCTCCGCCCTGTAAACCTCCCTTGGTTCTTGTTGTTGTCGTTGTTGTCGATGGTTGATGTTGTTGATGTTGCTGTTGTTGTTGATGTTGTTGGTGGTGTACAGGGTTAGTGATGAATGCCTCGTGCACTCGCCCAGTAACGGACACTCTCCTCGCCTGTAAACCTCCCATGGTCTGTGACGAGGATCGTCCAGGATTGTCGTAAGTCAAAAGGCCTGGGAAAAAATGGGGGTGGGGGGTGGGGGGCTGGGGAGGTGGGGGTAGAGGGGGGGGGGGGGGGGTCATTCTTTGTGGGATGTGTGTGTGTGTGTGTGTGTGTGTGTGGGGGTGTGTGTGTGTTGACAATTTTATTTCAAATTCACTTTTATTCGACAGTTAGTTTACAGTGTTTCGTACCGCCTTTAACACAACACACACAACACAACACCACAACACACCACACACACACACCACACACACACACACATATAAGTCTACTATCACTCAGCAAAGTGAAACAGACGTTAAACAGAAG
>JADBJO010010100.1:0-76021 GCA_016801955.1 Conus betulinus
TACAAGTAACCATTCATATGTATATGACATAGGGGAATGCAAAAATTTCAAAATAAACCTTGGTATCCCCACCACTGTTCACAGAATCGAGATATGTACCCTCTAATGAATGCATAAATTTAAGGTCAGAATATCTGTTTTTTCATAACACAAAGAAAACCTTGCACATTCGGTACATCATTTGCCATATAAGATTTAAATATATAAAATTTTGCGGTTAATAAAATGTAATTAAGCCCAAAATCTGTTACAACACCATCTTTGTATCCAAACAAGATCAGTTCCTCTGACAGAACTGAATTGTCACAGTGTTCACATTTTGTGGTCAGAACCTGCATTAGATCAAGCCAGAATTTCTGTACACTTGTACACTTCCATAACAGGTGTTGAATAGTTTGAATATCTTCCTGGCAAAAATTACAAATTGGGTCTTCACCAAACTTGCAGTCATATAAATATTTTCTTGTTGGCAAAAGACGATGTAGTATACGCAGCTGAAACCATTTCAGTTTTGTGTCATGAAAAATTTTACAATATTTAAAAATCTTGAACCAGTTCAGATTTTCAAAACTAAGGTTCCATTTTAGAACTGCTGCAGGCAACACATCAGATTTCAGAAGTAGTCCCTGTATGCTCTTGCTTCCTTCTTTTACAGCTTTTCCAATTTTTGTTTCTATGACCCGATATCTATCTACCAACTGAATATTACATTTCCGTTGATGCTCAGTTATAGCGTTAATAATACCAGTATACAAAAGAAAATTGGTTCTGTTAATGTTTGGATGAAGATCTTGGAATTCTCGAAAGGTATAGAATCTGTTCTCGGTACTACTGAACAGCTGGTGAACAAACAAGATGTTCTCATTAACCATTCCTTGATAAAAAAAACAACATGTCTGCCTCTTATTATGTGTTTGTTGTAGTGAATACATTCAGCCAGGAACTCTGCAGGGCTCAGGGAAGGCATTTTGCATACAGGCGCTTGAAATGTTTTAGTACATCTGTCCAAAATAGGTTATTACATGACCTCAAACAAACATGCACATATTCCTCGCCTAGTTTTGGCAGGTTCACAAAGTTGGGAAATAATGCATATATAAACCTTTGCAAGCTTCCCTCAAAATTAAGTCTTTTTTAACCATGACAATTTCAATGAAGCAATATAAGCATGCAAATCAATCATTTGTAACCCGCCTTCAGTATATGGTTTACACACAATGCTTCTTTTTATCTTTGCAGGCTTATCACACCATAAAAAAGAATACAAAACAGCTTGTAGTTCGTTGACAAAATTTAGTGGCGGATCTGGCAAGTTTAATAATAAGTATGTTAGTTTTGATACAACCAGAGTTTTCATAACTGTTATCTTACCAAGCGGAGAAAGATCTCTCTTGCTCCACCTCCCTAATAGTCTTTTAATGTTAAGTAACTTCCCATGAAAATTTATTTCAAACATCCTATTGAAGTCTAGGCAAAATTGAATGCCCAAAATCTAAAAATCCCGGGGTTCCAGCAAAAGTTCTCGTCACGCATATACCTTGTGGTTGAGTTTTTCTTACTTCCAAACCAAACTACTTTAGTTTTTTTTCGTTATTGATTTTTAGACCGGATATCTGTGCAAGCTTTTCAACACATTAATAGTTGCTCTAAATGACTTTTCTGTGCCATCTAGACAGATATTTGTATCATCAGCGAATTGCGACAGGAGGACCCCCTGCTCTGCTCTCTCACCTGAATTCCTTTTATATCATCATGCTGTCTAATTAAGACAGACAATACCTCTGCACCAATTAAATATAAATACGGTGAGCATGGATCCCCCTGCCGCACTCCACGTCTGATAGGGAACCAACTGGAGTATTGTCCATTGACAGACACACAGTTGTTATGTTTTTATAAAAAGTAGAAATCCATTTAATAATATCAGGGCCAAAGTTAAAGAAGTTTAATACCTTTTTTAAAAAGGACCAAGCGATAGAATCGAACGCTTTCTCAAAATCAATGCTGAGAAGTAAACCGGGAATACGCTCGTCCTCAGAGTGCTGAAGTACATCATAGATTTTTCTTATGTTTTCACCTATATAGCGCCCTGCCATAAAGCCCTTCTGATCTTCATGAATAATTTTAGGTAAAACGCTTTTTATGCGATTGGCTATTGAGGCAGAGGCAATTTGTATGCTGTATTCAAGAGAGAAATAGGTCTCCAGTTCTTTAAGTATTGTTTTGGCTTCTCATCTTTTGGTATGCAAATAATAATGCCCTGTCTCTGTGTGGATGACATACATTGCTTATCAAATCCATCATTTAGAGACCTGACAAGAAATGAGCCAATATCAGAGAAGAAAAATTTATAAAAACTACTGTGAAACCATCAGATCCAGGGCTCTTGTTATTTTTCATGTTCTTTAGTGTTACTCCCACTTCACAGAAAGTTAGCGGGCCTTCTAACTGGATGCTTTTCTTCTTGAGTTAATTTGTTTGTCTCCCTCAATATGTGTCCAAGATCAACATTTTTCACTAATTGCTCTGAATACAGCTGCTGATAGAATCTTTCAACTTCTTTAAGAACTGCATTTTGATCCGATATTATTTCACCATCATTATTCTCCAGATAACTCATTGAACGATCAATAAAATTTCTGTTTTCCAGGCTACAAAAGTACTGACTAGGCTTCTCACCCTCCTGAATCCATTTTATTCTTGATCTAACTATCATGCCTTCTACTTTCTTTTCACGTATTTCTTGTAACTGCACTTTGGATTGCTGTAATTCCTCCAGGTTATCTTCATTAACATTTACACTTAGACTTTTAATTTTTGCTTCCAGTTTTTTTTCAAGTTCTGTTTCCATTTCTTTTTGAAACATGAGTATGATATTGCTTTTTCTCTAATTTTCAGAAGCAGCATTTCGAAAAATAACTGATCTGAAATAGAGAACTGAACCATATCGTTTGGTACCTCATTAATATTTTCAAGGTTATAGACTGGTAGAGCGTATTCTTTTTTTAATTCTAGTATAACATTTTTTACCTCACATACAAATTTCTTATCTTTCAATAGTGAGTTATTAAATTTCCAGAACTGTCTATCTCTCTCTTTTCTTCTCTCCTTCCTTCAGAATCAAGTTGATTAAGGCATGATCAGACCTGTAACTAGAACCTATGTTAGAGCCTGATATCTGGAAGTAAGTTATTTGATACCAAAAAGAAGTCCAACCTACCTTGTTTAATGCTATTAAATTTACGCCAGGTATATTTTCTTAAAGATGGGTACAATGTTCTGAAAATGTCTATCAAGTCGAATTTTGTCATCATGTTCAGTATTGCTTTACGAGTTCTAGGCCTTTGATGATGTACTAGTATAGTTTCTGGAATCTAACTTACAGTCTAGTACTACATTCCAGTCTCCACCCAGAATCATACTTTCATTTCCAAACTGCTCAAGTTTAGTAGTTAAGGATTCAAAGAAATCAGGGTTATCCCCAGAGCTTGGGCCATATATATTGGCAAGAGTAAACCGTTTTTGAAGAAATTCTAAGTCCATAAGAAGAAAATGACCCCCAGGATCCCTGGCTACATTGTGCACTTTGAATTCAAAGTTATTCTTAAATAATATTGCCACTCCATTTTTATTAGTTTCACTACCTGCTAACCATAAAGAATACCCCCAGTTAGATCTGATGAAATTTTCTTGTTTAGCAGGAAGATGTGTTTCTTGTAACATAATTATACTATTCTTTTGATTTCTAAGAAATTCAAAAATGTCTTTTCTTTTTTTTAAAGTCATTGAGACCATTACAGTTAAATGAAGATATTTCAAAACCTAATGTTTTGTTTTTTTTTTTTGCTATCTGCCATTGGTTATTATAAGAGGAGTTCCCCACAATATTCCACTGGAAAAAGAAACGCAAGCATGCGAGTCTAAAAAAAAAGAAACCACGCAGGCTTTAACAGACTTAAAGTAGATGTACTAGATCTTTTTAGAAAGTAGAACAGTTGACATAAAAAGTGAAGCATATGACATGATAATAATAGGATATATACAGTCATTACACAAAATGTGCACACACACAGTAGTACCTCACTCCAATTTTTTAACAAGCATACACAGTTTGCTTTCAGCCACATTGTCATCACACAAAAGTGACAGTTTGCATTCAACCACCTTGTCATCACACAAAAGTGGCAAAATGGAAAGCCAAGTTTGTAGATTTCTGGTCGACTCAAAAACACTACTGCAAAAAATAAAACATCAAACAAAAAAAGTACAATACAATCCACACACAATCATACGGTAGATCCATCTTGGGGCAACTTGCTGACCCTCCACGCACAGTAAAAACATTTTTTCTATAATAGAGACATGAAAAATTTAACACAATCATTCTCTCCACCTAGGCCTACCCACGAGGCTGAAAACTGGAAAGTAGTATAAAAGGTCACTAAGACTGAGAGGATCACCCCTTGTCTCTCGTAACAGAAGGCCATTATTTTTATTTACTATTATCCTTATTAAAGCTTTAACAACAAAAAGTGTGTTTACCTTGACACAATAGTTAATGATAAAAATTACAAAAAGACGAAGAGACAAAAGTACCGTCACTGTCTGATCAGAAAAAAAAAAAAAGAGTAGAAAAGGAGCCTCTCTCACAATGTGCCATGCAAATGAAGGTTATCACATGGCAATATCAGAAGCAGTGACCACAAGCAGCACAAAGTCTGTTTATGAAAAAAAAAAAAAAAAAAAAGTAGGCTAATTGAATTTGTCAAAAAGTACCAATATTAATTTAACTTGCCTCAAAGAGCTAGATGACTTGAAAGCAATTAACTCAAACAAGTACTAATGAAATATCAACAAGTTTACTGGCCTTTTTGTCCGGTATGCCACAACTGCACTTGCCTGTTGATCATAAGGCCTACTCACTGCCACTGGGCTGACTGGCACTGTTGCTGTTAGAGGGTCTGGGGGATCTCCTCTTGGATTCCTTGCACTCCTGACTACACTTTGTCAAGTCAGAAATCGAGTCCACTTGAACAATTTTCCCATCCAGAGTCTTCATGAAGACTTTCCCATTCTTGGACCAGGCCCTCTCACACACTTGCTTATTGTCCCTGGTGACACACAGGAGAGAGTAGGCCCGCGGCGTGAGGTCCTCCACCATCAGTACTTTCGTACCGCGGAGATTCCTTCTCGCGTACAGCACTTCATCGCGTACCCGTCTAGACACAAAGCGCACTATGATCCCTCTTGGCTTTTTAGCGCTATCGGAGGCACCCTTCTTGCGCACACCTACCCGATGTACTGCTTCCACATCCTTGGGATCAACAGTCACCTTTAGCTTATCGCGGAAGAGCGACAGCACCTTGCGTTCACACTCCGTGGCTGTTTTTCTTCACGCCCCTGCTGGCTGCCCTCTCCCCCACACCGAAGATTCGCAGGTTGTTGCGGCGGATGTAGATGGACAGCTCTTCACTCCGGCGATCTGCCAGCTCTGCCGTAAACTTCACCTCTGCCAGCTGGGTCTTCAGCTCCTCCTCCTTGCCTCTCAGCTCTCTCACTTCTGCTCTCAGCTGGTCATTCTGGGTTTGAAGAGTGAACAGTGAAGACTTCAGTTCGTCTACTGTCTCAGACAGCTTCTCCACAGCAGTCCCAATTGCACACAGCTTCCTCATTACATCGTCATAGCCATAAGTGACAGGTGTACGTGACTCAGGGGAAAAAACACTGTTATCAGCACTCATTTTGTCCTTATCGTACTTATCTCCCCTGATAGCACACACACTCATCAACCACACAATGTGAATGTTCCTGTGCTTCTGACGAATCCTTGAACTTCTTCTGAATGTTCTTGCGCTTCTGGGATGGAGAAGATGTAACCAGCGAGGTATCTGTTCCACTTGATCCTGATTGTGAGCTAGCAGACAACTGCTTTCTTCCTCGTTTTCCCATAGATGTAATAACTACTTAGGCATGAAGCAGACCACAAGATCAAAACAACAATGGCGACGGCTACTTCCGGTAACTGTCTGACTGCCAAACTTGAAAACTACAAGTGAGAATGATTTTAGGTGACTAAATTGTACATAATACTTGCGATTACATCTCGTGGGGGTTCAGCTGTTGGTTGCGCTGCTAGTTGAGATCCATGGAAGCGAATTAATTGGAGAAAATTACATAAAACTGCTAGTTTTAACACAGCTCTCCGAAAACGCGTCCGGTCCGAATCTTGAGCAGCGCTCACCCCCCAGGCTACCTATTCTTGTTCTGACTGTCTATCTTCCTGTATGAGCGTGCGCTGAAGGCCATTATTGATTGTGTCAGTGTGTGTATGTGTGTGTGTGTGTGTGTGTGTTTATGAGTTTGTTAAAGGATGCTTGTTCTGGCTGTGCTATTGATTGTGGCAGTGCGTGTGTGTTTGTTGAAGGATGCTTATTCTGGCTGTCTGTCTTCCTCTCTGTCTCTCTCCACCATTCTGTCTTTCTCTCTCTCTCTCTCCACCACTCATTTCTCTCTGTCTCTCTCCACCATTCTGTCTCTCTCTCCCTCTCTCTTCTCTTTCACATACACGAACAATTCTCTTACTTTTACTCTCTGTCACTCTCTCTTCCACATACACGAACAATTATCTTACTTTTACTCTCTTTGACACTCTTATTCTTTCACATACACAAACAAACACATTACACTAGTTTACAGGTTATTTATTCTTTCTCTCTCTTACTCAAGACTGTCTCTCTCTCTCTCACACAAGTCTCTATATTAACATATAACATCCTTGTTACTCTCACATATCGTACGGCTCGCTATCTCGCTTCTCTCTCTGTCTGTCTTTCCATTTCATACACACAGACCCACAGGCAAGCAACATTAACCCTCTTGCAAGGGCAGTCTATCTCACCTTGTAAACAGCAGTCCTTTGATTATTACAAAAGTGTCTCACATACAGCAGGAAGCTAAGCGTCATGGTGGTAAACGTAAAACATAATCAATAACACACAAGTCGTTATAACACAGTCGTTATAACCCAGTTATAACGGCATTATTGGCTGCTTGTGGGCTTGGGACGAGCAGGGCGACGAGTGTTTCTTTTTTACCCTACGCGAAGCCGCCCCTGTTCAAGGTATATATGTTCTGTACAATTCGTTGCACAACTCCTTCGGGTAACTCCGAGAAGGAGCTTGAATTATTAGTTAGGTTGAAGTGATGTAGATTGAACACCCCGGATCCTTTGGGCGCATCCGGTCCCATATATCTGTCTCTCGTGGCCATGGCAGCGGCATCGTTTAGCAAGCTACCTTGAACCATGCGGTTCAGGATAGCATTTACTTGATTAAAACCGGGTAAAATGTCAGGCATGGATTTATGAAAGAACTCTTTTGCACTAATACGCTTGGAAATCTCCTGCGCCTCTCGCAGAACAGCGGCGTTATCCATTCCCGAGAGATCTTCGAAGGACATGGCAATTTCGTGGCTCAGCGATCAAACTCCTCCTTCACCAACGCGGAGCGAATGTCGGCGCGTAGGTCAAGCTCCTCTTTAGCCGCATTTGCGGGCCGTCTCCAAAAAGCCCATCTGCTGACATTTTGCTAGTTCTAGGCGACTGAGGAGGAAGTTTTTAAAAACGTCAGCGATGCCCGGGTTTTTTGTTTTTTTTGGAGTTGTAAGTCAAGATTTTTTTTCCTCCTCCTCTAGCAAGTTGCGCATCACGCTGGCCGTACTCTGCGCTTTAATGATGTTGACAGGCAGCGTCCGGCATACTGGACACGGGTCGACCGCTTCGCCCATAATGCGTCGGCAACAACTATAACACATAACATGGTTGCAGGGATCCATGGCCATGGGTAATGGGGGACCGTCGTCGTAGACGTTATAACATATGTTGCAGATACTGGTTTTGCACATCTGGGTAAACAGAGGGGACAAAACTAAAGACTTCTCTTCGCATTTCGCCTGCATCCTCGTAATAACGACCTCGCTGTCCAATCCATCGGGAGGGGTCCATGTTGTCCCAGATGTGGTAGGCCATAGCGACGCGCTGGGATACTGCTTCCAAATCCTGGGGGCTTGCAGAGCCGGGTCCTAGTTCCAAAATTATAGTATCCCCGTCTTCGTCGTCTGTCACGTAGTGGGCGACGGGTGGGGACGTAGTTAGACATGGTTAACTCCCTTGGTCAACAAGAGAAATGTGCTTAACATACAAGAACTGAAAAATTTATAAGGTTTTTTCTATTTCTCACGCTATTCTGAATTTATTCTTCCCCCTTCCCGTCTTGTTTGTTTTCCGTCTTGTTTATTCCCCCCTCCCCTCTGTAAGTCAATAAAAGCTTTCTGGTTTGAAACGTGGGCGAGTTGCTTAGTCCAGAAGTTCTTTAAAAAAAAAATCATGAAGAAGGCAAAACTTTGCGTAAAAACGTTGATGTGCCAAAAACTATACTAAATGACAAATCGCTAGCACCCCCACCACCGACGACGACAATGACGATATTAATAAGATTTTCTGGGATATTGAGCTACAAAAGCCGCTTCCCCATAAAGGAAAAACAAATTCTAAGCCGATGTCACCTCTTGACAAAGAAAAAAAAAAGGAGGAGAACGACTAAAGGGAGGCGGGGGTAGATGTTATTGTCGTACGGGGGGGGGGGGGGGGGGGGGGGGGGGGAAGAAGGACCAAAAAAAGGACTGTCTTCCCCATTTTCCCTCCCATCCTTTTTTTCCTTCAGTTAACTGCTCAAATAGCGGTGGTAAGTGGTCAGTGGCAGAGTGAAACCATGAAAGTTATGAACGGGAACCCGCGTGAATCATTCTCCGGGAGTATGATGATTATATTAGCTATTTTATTCTTCGTCTTTACGGCAGTGGCGGTTGATGACTGCGATTTTAGCGGCGATGTAGATACGAAAGCCAGCGGGTGACAATGATCTGTCGATGTCCCGTCAGCAAGAACAGGTGTCCACACTGCACTAAAAGAATCCAGGTAGTGTACATCGAAACCAGTCGTAGAAACCGGGCCCTGGACAGTCACTAAACTGTCCACTACACCAACACGGACATCAGTAGAATATGTGAGAATCAGTACGTACAGATTCATACTTAACCAAACTACTCTACTCTGAAATTAGCCATCTTCCTAGAGGAGTTAAATTTCAGTGTATAACACAGACAGTAGACTACTCCAAGCGTGTCAAAAGCAAAACTACGTACTGGCGATCGACTTTTCAGAGAATACAAACTTTACCACACCCAAAGAAGTTATCATCGTTGATCCTGTCACACTCAACGAAGTCAGCATCCTGAATCGTACCACTGCCAAAGAAGAAGTTACCACCGTTGATGCTACCACTGCCAAAGAAGAATTTACCACCGTTAATGTTACCACTGCCAAAGAAGTTACCACCGTTGATTCTACCACTGTCAAAGAAGAAGTTACCCTCACGAATCCTACCGTTGCCACCCTCGATCCTAAAAAACACGACTGCGATTTTACCAGCAAAATACAGATGGAGAGCCAGCGGGTAATGCTAAGTTGTCGCTGTAGGATCAGTGCAAACAGATGTCAACACTGCACTATGAAAATCCACGACCTGTACAATAAGCCCCTGGAAGCCACGCCCTGGATAGTACCTGAACTATCCAGTACTCCCAAAAGAACATCAGAAGATTATGTTAGAAACAGTACCTACGGATTCACATTCGACCAAACTTATTCTGGAGTTAGCAGTCATCCTACCGGAGTAACATTCGAATGTCATGTACAGGGACTGGACTATAGCTGGCATGCCAAAGACCAGGATTATTTGTTGACAATTATTTTTTTCCAATTACTACAATGCCAACTTTTCCAATACAAGCTTTTTGAGGACCGATGGAGCAAAGATCAAGCCCACAACGGTTTTTAACCAGATATCTGACACCCAAGACACCCAAAGAAGAAGCTACGACAACTACTACCGAACCTACGAAAAGTTCTTTTTGTATTTAAAATCCCACCCCTGCTGCCTTTCATGTTGTTCTGTGGCCTAACTTTTTTGCCCCTTCTGATGTTCTTTTGCCTGCTCTGCTGCTGTTTCTTTCGCCAGCCTCTCCCAGAGTAATTAACACGTGGTGTATACACGCTCGTATTGGGAAAAAAAAAGGGGGGGGGAAACAAATTTTTCCCTCCCCCCCCCCTCCCCCCCCCCCCCCCCCCCCCCCCCCCCCCCCCCCCCCCCCCCCCCCCCCCCCCCCAATAAATATATAGATGTGAGACACTGTAGCAGTCTTACAGTGAGACACTCTAGCAGTCTTGCAGTTAAAGACAAATGTTCGTTCGCGTTTGTAAATCTTTTATTCTTCTTGGCGGTTCCCGTGGTTTCAATATATTATCACGGCCACGCCTGTAATTTTTTGATATTATGCGCAAAAAAAAAATATTATTTTTCTGCTGTGTACTCACGCTTTTAATTATCCAGACCGGACAAAACAAAATGTCACCATCCACGTACCGTTGCATACTACTAATGTTCGACTTCATACCATCAAAACATCAGAATCACCTCTTTATCCGGGCGACAGCATCGTCGTTGCTGCTTTAAAGCTATGATATATTTTAGTAATGTTAGTAAAGTTCTACCCTTTAGCTGCGAATATACTGCGTTTGATTCAGGTGGTTTAATTAACGAGTCGTGTCCCTTAGAATTGGTCTTACCTCGAAGTGTTTATACTACAAGGAGAAAAGATTGTAGAAATAGAATGACAAAAGATATTAGGCCAACGGATATCACGACAGAAAATGCTAGGCCAACGGATACGACGTCGGGCGATATTAGGCCAACGGGGTACCACAACAGAAGATACTGGGCTGAGGAATATAACAGAAAATACTAGACCGACAGCAACAATAAAGGATACTCCAATGTTAACTATATTGAGAAATAGAACAACACCCGCATCGGAAGCAGCAACAACAACAGCGGGGAGAAGTAGAACAACACACGGCATCGGAAGCAGTAACAACAACAACAGCGGGGAGAAAGAAGAAGAGCTGCGACACTAGTGTAGAGAAGAGCTGCGACACTAGAATAGAGAAGATAAACCTAATCCTGAGAATTGTTGTAATTATTATGATTAGTTTAGTAATGACTGTATTAGTATTGTACACTGTAATTTCTGAACTTTGTAAATTACGTTAACACTTTGCAATCCAAAAAAAACCAGTAACTTTGTAAATTACCTTAACACTTTGCAGTAAATTTGTCCAGAAATGCCATCCAAAAAACAGTAACTTTGTAAAATCCCTTAAAAATTTAGGGAATAGGTAAAAACCCCGAGTGAAACGGTAATTTCACCTATTTACTGAAACATTTTAGCGATTTTTATAAACTCCCTTGTTTTGTAAATTCACTGTAACACATATGTGTGTGTGTGTGTGTGTGTGTGTGTGTGTGTGTGTGTGTTACAGTGAATTTACGAATAAACCATGACCATAATTATAGCTCCAAAGACCCAAGAATGTCCACTACAACAGATGAGCCGGCTGTGAAGGAAGAGTTGATGATCCTGGAGACAGAGGCAATCCGTCTTGTTATTGAAAATGCCTGCTTGAAGACACATGTAGCAGAGCTGGAATGGCTAGCCAAAGAGATGAAGGAAATTCTTGTGGCTAATTGGAAAGTAAACTATGGTGCAATTAAGCTGACGACGATGGCTCTTCAAACTGGTTTAACTGTATGTATGTGTATGTATGTGTGTGCGATTATTTTCCCCACCCCCTTCCATTCTCTTGCTTCTGTGTGTGCAATTATTTTTCCCCTTTCTATTCTCTCCCCTATTTAATCATTTTGTCCCTTTCCCCCTTTCATATAAACGTCTGCGCCGTGGTCTGACTTGTACTTCCAATACCTTGGGTCCTCAAACTCCCAGGGACATCTGCGATGACATGATAGAAGATGGAACTCATGTGATGTTTGACTGGGACAATACTCTGGTCTGAAGCTCTACAACAAGGAGACCCGACAGCTGTCTTGCCGAGTGTCCAAGCAGTTCTTGTTGCACCTGAAGCACACGACCGCACATGACCGTACATCATTAGTGCCATAAGGCTGTCGGCCCTGAACTTGGACACTTTGCTGTTGGAAGTGGACAGACTGGGACTGACTGGCGTGTTCACATCGGGCGCGTCCGATGATACGCAGACAGACAAAGTGGTGAAACCTCAATACGCACACAAGGGTAATGTGATCGTTTGCGGCTATGATAAAGCCGAAACATTTTTGAAATTGTCATCGTTCATTCTGCCAGGGCGGATAAAGTGAGCTTTTTTTTTGATGAGGAGGAGTGGAACATTAACACCTTCAGTGTCTTGGTGCCCAATAGTAGGTGTTATCTTTGTACATGAATGTTTTGTTGTTTTTGTTGGTCTTTGTGTGCTACACTCGGGGTAAACAACCATGTGTAGACAGGATTTTAACCTTTGCCTTGCGTGTGGCAAATACTTTCCGCTTGGCGAAGCGAAGTTCTGTAAATATTTTGGTGATGGTAGTTGTGCAGTAAAACGTATAATGAAAGAGATTACGTGCGACGATTGTGGCAACCGCGGACTGTCCTGTCCGTGTGCTAGACCAGCGTGTAAAAAAAGCAGTGCTCTCTGCACTGATAGTGGTGGAATACGACCCCCCTTAAAAGATAAACATATATTGGTGTATAATTATAAGCGTTGTCTGTCTCTGATCTGCTAGACGTTGTCTCTCTCTCTCTCTCTCTCTCTCTCTCTCTCTCTCTCTCTCTCTCTCTCTGTTTTAATTTGTGCTTCATACACGACAGAGCTCCTACGTTTAGACATTTGTGCTTCAAACACGACGGACATGCTACTTTTAGCCCCCCTTCCTCCCTCCCTTCCTCGCGTGTTGTGTAATGTTGTTTAGACGCCGTCTGCCAGACGATCTGATTATGTGTGTTTCTGTATTTGTGGTTCTCTCTGTCTGGTCAGGCTGACACAAAACTGAAATAAGAAAAAAAAAAAAGAAAGAAAGAAAGAACAACATTGAAACCCAGCAGCTCTGTCACTATTTGGGAACACTGCTCCAAAGATTTAAAGTTGTAGTGGCTGTCTAAGTTATACGCTGCACGTATCTGTTGAGCGATGCTGTTCATATGGTTTGTATGTTAGCAAAATGCTATGTCATTTGTCTATTTTTATGTGATTCATGGAACAAAAAATTTCCTTTTTTCTGACTTTTTTTTTCAAACCGAGTTCACTGTTCACCACACAACACTTGACTAAAATCTATTTAATCAGCAAAATGTTGCGAACGTTAGCATTCCCTTTAGGCGGGAGACTGGCTTAATGAGGTCAGCCGCCTGTGTCATGTGAGACTTTCCTGTCGTCTGCTATGGTATTTCAGTGGGCTAGTAGAACTCACACACAAAGCTCCTCATCATTATGGCATGGATTCGAAAGAGCAACATCCTGCCCCTGTAGAAGCTGTACTTTTCTTGAATTAATTTTCAGCAGATCTTGTTCTTTCAACCTATCGATACCTTTCAAAAAGTAAAGGTGGAGTTACTGCGGCTTCTCTGCTGACGTTCCTGTTGGAGAAAAAGATGCTACTCAGATGGATAGAGTCATAAAGATTGAAAACCAGCTTTTTCTTCCTTGTGGTAATTTTTTGTACTGTCAGCTTGTGGTGAGTCCCTGGATGTTTGCCATTATTGCAAAAAGACCGTTCTAGCTGACGGTACGAACGTTCCTATTATGATTACGTTCTTTTCATGGACAAGCAGTGCTAAAGTGAAAAAAAAATGTTCTGCTCAATGTAGAAATGCTGTGCATACCAACATTTTTTTTTGTTTTTTTTTTGTTGTTGTTGACATTATGGTGCGATTTACGTATGACAATTTGAAAGATGGCGATGATGAAGCTCTCTTTAAACTATTGTTTTCTTTTCCCTTGTCTCTGCTTTTTGTTTCTGCCTCTGAGTCTTTGTCTCTTTTCTCTAAGCGTCTCTGTCTACTGCTCTGCGTTTGTTTTTTTTGTTTCTGCGGCGTTTTGATCTTCTGACTCTTGGTTCTCTCTGCGCTCGTGTTCGTCTCTCTCTCTCTCTCTCTCTCTCTCTCTCTCTCTCTCTCTCTCTCTGTAATTTGTTCTTTGTCTAAGAGCAGCTGATTTAAAAGAGTTGTATTACACTCCTTTTTTTTAAACACTCTCTCTCTCTTGCTGTAATCTGTTCATTCTCCTTTTTTTTCTAAGAGAGAGAGAGAGAGAGGGGGGAGAGAGGGAGGGACGGTGAATCGCAAGCAGCAGCAGCAGAAAGAGGGCCTGGTGCCAGTTGATGGGAAGGGAAGATTGGGTGCGACGACCGTCCACGCTTTGATGGGAGGGAAAGATTAAAGACAGGAAGGGTAAGCCCTGTGCATCACTGATGGGAAGGGAAAGATTAGGGTGCCACGACCGTCCACGCTTTGATGGAAGGGAAAGATGGGTAGGGAAAGATTAGAAGTCTTTTTCTCTCTCTTTGTCTCTCTCTCTCTCTCTCTCTCTCTCTTTATTTTTTCTCGGAAGAAAAAAAAAATTATGTCGAATCGTTTTTTGCAATGACTTTTAGTTTTTTAACCGGAAGTGCCGCCATGTTGGAAAAAAAGAGAAGGGGGGTCATTCTCAGATGACTTCCGGTCAGAGGGAAGATAACTCTCAGAGTTTTTTTTTTTAAAATCTCTTTGTTTGTCTTTGTTAAGAAAAAGAATGTGTCTTTGTCAAAAACAAAACAAAACAAAACAAAACAAAAAAAAGAAAGAAAAGAAAAGAGCTGTATTAAAATTTCCTTGCTTGTCTTTGTCTAAGCAGCGTGTTCCACTCTGTTGCCTCATGTCCTCTCTGTGTGTGTGTGTGTGTGTGTGTGTGTCTTCTCTGCCCTGTGCACCACTGATGGGTAGGGAAAGATTAGCCAGTACCGGAAGCGACCGGAAGCGACCGTGTAGCAGCTGCCCTGTGCACCGCGGATGGGTAGGGAAAGATTAGCCCGTACCGGAATCGACCGTGTAGCAGCAGCGCGAGGCCTCTCTCTCTCTCTCTCTCTCTCTCTCTCTCTCTCTCTCTCTCTCTCTCTCTCTCTCTTTTTTGTGCTTTGTGTTCTCTGCTAAAAAAAAAAAAAAAAAAAAAAAAAAAAAACCTTTGTGTCCTTACTCTCTCTTCTTCTCTGCTAACTAAACACACACACACACACACACACACACACACACACACACACACACGCACACACAAACAAACACACAGAACTTGTACAAAGTACAATTCAGAATTTATTGCTAATTCAATTTTTGTTCAATTCCTTTAAGCAAATCTCTCTCTTTCCGACAGCAAAGCCTTTGTGTCCTTTAAGCAAATCTCTCTCTTTCCCACAGCAAAGAAAAAAAAAGAAAAGAAAAGAGTTGTCTCAACACAGCAAAGAGCAAAGAAGAAAAAAGAAAAGAAAAGAGTTGTCTCAATGTTAGTGTAAAAAAAAAAAAAGAAAAAGAAAAGCATGTGTTTGTATATTATGTATTATAATTGAACAAAAATTATGACACGCACGTTAGTGTAAAAGAAAAAAAGAAAAGAAAAGAGTTGCCTCAACACAGCAACACTCAGCTCTGCCAGACTAAAAAAAAAAAAAAAAAAAAAAAACACCTTTGTGTCCGAAAGATTAGAAGCGTTTTTTTTCTTTTCTTTCTTTTTTTTTTTTTTTTTTTTTACTTCTTTGCTCTTTGCTGTGTTGAGACAACTCTTTTCTTTTCTTTTTTTTTTTTTTTACACTAACCTGCGTGTCGCAAAGGCTTTTACGTAAAGAACACAAAGGTTTTTTTTTTCACTTTTTATTGTTTATTAGAAAAGAAAAGAGTTGTCTCAACACACACACACACACACACACACACACACACACACACACACACACACACACACACACGCACGCACACACACACACAACAAAAACCAAACAAACGCACAGAACTTTTTGTTCTAGACTAAAAAAACAAACAAACAAACAAACAAACAAAAAAACCCTTTGT
Organism: Conus betulinus; assembly: GCA_016801955.1. Classification (NCBI taxonomy): domain Eukaryota; kingdom Metazoa; phylum Mollusca; class Gastropoda; order Neogastropoda; family Conidae; genus Conus; species Conus betulinus. Next base: position 16,021 of record JADBJO010010100.1, read on the forward strand.
GTCCTTACTCTCTCTTCTCTGCTAACTGCAAAGAGCACTCTTACAAAACCCTTTGTCTAAAAGAAAATCAAGAAATGTGCGAAAAAACCCTTTGTGTTCTTTAAGCAAAAGTCTTTGTGACACGCAGGCTAGTGTAAAAGAAAAAAAAGAAAGAAAAGAAAAGAGTTGTCTCAACACAACAAAAGACAAAAGAAGAAAAAAAATCTCAGCTCTGCTAGACTAAAAAAAACAAAACAAAACAAAACAAAACAAAAAACCACTTTGTGTTCGAAAGAGCAAAGAAGAAGAAAATCTCAGCTCTGCTAGACTAAAAAAAACAAACCAAAAAAAACAACCTTTGTGTCCGAAACATTAGAGAGAGAGAGAGAGAGAGAGAGAGAGAGAGAGAGAGAGAGAGAGTATGAAGTTTATGAAATCACTGAAATTTTTCAGTAATTTTGCAAAATTTCTATTTCACTCGGAGCTTTTGCCTATTCACTATCTTTTAAAGGGATTTTACAAAGTTACTGTTTCGTGGATGACGTTTCTTGACGATTTTACTGCAAAGTATTCAGGCAATTTGCAAAGTTCAAGTTACAATGTACAATATGGATACAGTCATCGCTAAACTGATCATAACTATTAAAACAATTTTCAAGATTATGTTTATCTTCCTTATTTCGATGTCAAAGCTCTTGTTTTCCGACGTTGTAGTTGTTGCTTCTGATACGGCTCATGTTATCATAGTGGCTGGCGTAGTCAAAACTGGTCCCAACGTTGTACTTGTTGCTTCTGATACGGGTATTGTATCCGCTGGCGTAGTCGAGATTAGAGGATTTTTTGGCGTTGCAGTATAGACATTTTTGGGCAAGAATAATTCCAAAGGACACAACTCGCTACCTAAACTATTGAAATCAAACGCTATATATTCACAAGTAAAGGATATTTATTTACTAACATCACTAAAATACCTAACAGCTTTAACATCGACAGTGGTGCTGTCAGCCGTATAGAGCGAATGCGAATGTTATATTTTGGTTGTATGAAATCGTACACTAGCAGAATTCAACGGTACGTGGATGGTGACGTTTTGTTTTATCTGGTCCAGATAATTGAAAAAGTGGGGGTGTAATGGACAGTTACACCACATAAAAATAACATCTTCTTCGATCATAGCATAAAAAAAATGACAGGAATGACTATAAAAACGACACCGAAAGCACAGGGATCGCGCACAACACGAGGTTTACAGACATTAACAGTTTTACTGCTTCTCACCACTAAGAATCAAGAATATATAGTGTTTTTTTTTTTCCTTGGGGGAGGGAGGGAGGGAGGGAAGGATGTTTCACCCTCCCATCAGTATGCACAACCCACTTGTATTGCTGACGTCACCGTGACCCACCCCACGCTGTGACCTTCAACGCTGGCGACGCGCAGTGGCGTAATTTACTCTTGCAAGACACGCTGTAACAGGCCCCACCGTATCCGCAGAGTGTGAAGTACTCGACAGGCGACACCTAGGTAGGACAGACAGTTTTGGCCTTGCACAGAGGAGTAGTACAAGTAGTAAAAAAGACACGTAGATACTTTTATATGATGTACGGAGCGCTCTCTCTCTCTCTCTCTCTCTCTCTCTCTCTGAGGTTACAAAATGGTGTGACCCAGTCGTTGAAGAAGAGAGAGAGAGAGAGAGAGAGAGAGAGAGTATCGAAAGAAAAAAATTCTAGCAAAAAAAAAAAAAAGAAAACAAAAAACTTAACGCCACAACAGGCAAAAGAAGATCAGAAGGGGCAAAAGAGTTAGACCAAAGAACATCAACAAGGGCAAAAGAGTTGAGATTTTGAGGCAAAAGAGTGCAAAAAGAACTTTGGTTGGTCCGGTAGATATTTTGCCTATTGTATTAACGGTTGCAGCTTCTTTGGGTGTGACGTTTCTGGTTAAAACCATTGCCGTGGTGTTTGCTCTGACAGCCGTCAAAAAGTTTGTATTAGAAAAGTTTGCATTGCAGTAATCCGAAAAGTTAATCACCAACAGACAGTCCAGGTCTTTGATAGCTACAGTCTAGTCCGTGTGTGCGACACTCAAATCTAACTCCGGCAGGATGGCTTACTCCAGAGTAACTTTGGGTAAATGTGAATCCACAGGTATTCTTTCTGACATATCCTCCCGATGTCCTAGTTGGGCACTGAACAGTTCAGCGGCTGTCCAGCGCGTGGGGTTTCCCCACGATGGGTTCGATGTGGAGTCCCTGGATTTTCATAGAGCAGTCTGAACATTTGTTCGCACTGACGTTACATCGACAGTTCAGTGTCACCTGCTAGGTCCCCGTCTGTACCTCGCTACTAAAATCGCAGTCATCAACCGCCACAGCCGTAAGGAAGAAAAATGTAGACAGTAGAATCATACTCCCTAACACTGGTCCACTCTGGTAGCGTTTACTGTTTAGAACTTTCATCATTTCACTCTTAACGCTGCACTCTTTCCCGTTAGTCATTTTTTTTCCTCCTCTTTTTTAGATTTTTTTTTTTTTTTATTAAATCAAGACGCGGCCTCTGCGCTCCCTTATCAATTGCCCCCAAAACATCATTAATATCGTCGAGTGGTGACAGTTTGTCATTGAGCGTAGTTTTTGGCAGATCGGCTTTTTTTTATCCGTTTTTCCCCAACTTTTTTTTTTTTTTTTTGCCTTCTTCATGATTTTTTTTTTTTTTTTTTTTTTTAAATTAGAAATCCCTGGACTAAGAACAACAACAAAAAAAGTAACTCACCTACCTTCAGATCCAAGGAATTAGAATTACAGAATGAGAAAGCTTTTATGACCTTTCAGGGGAAAAAAAAAAAACAAGGCAGGGAAAAGAATAAATCCAGAGAAGGGGCAGCGAGGGAGAGGAAGAAAAAAAAATTTGTAAAAATTGGTTTGTGTGGAATGTTAAGACATTTCTCTTCCCGACCCCAAGGCAAAATCATGCCCAATTACCCCCCCCCCCCCCCCCCCCCCCCAACCAGCCCCGGTACGCGCAAGAGCCCAGTCACGCACCCCACCCCACCCCACCCACCCCCCCCCCCACCCCCCTTCGCTGCAAGAGACTGACGACGATGATGATGATACTGTGTCAATTTTGGAACTGCCACACGCCGCAAACCCCCAGACTACTACGAGAGATTTGGAAGCGCTATCCGAGCGCGTCGCTACGGCCTGCGACATCTGGGAGAACATCGACCCTCCCGACGATGACGGATTAGACGGCGAGGCTGTTATTATCAGGATGCAGGCGAAGTGCGAAGAGAATTCCTTGGTTTTGTCCCCTCTCTTCACCCAGATGTGCAGAACCAGTACCTGTACCATATGCTACAACGTCTATGACGACGGTTCCCGTTACCCCATGGCCATGGTTCTATATCGCACGAATGGAATTAGGGTGGTGAGGGTCGTAGAACTATCACACAAATAGTTTTGTGCTCATATGTGTTTGGGGATGTTACTAGAAGATTTGGAGATGTTAATAAATCAACTCTGCAACTGACTAATGACTAAGATTCCTATGTACCGTTAGAGAGAGAGAGAGAGAGAGAGAGAGAGAGAGAGAGAGAGAGAGAGAGAGAGAGAGAGAGAATCCTTCACTCAGACATACGAGGCTGAAAGTGAGCTAGTGTGAGGTTAATAGAGCAGTGCGAAATGTTAGAGAAAAACTTTTCCACCCATGATCAGAACATACCAGAGGACAGGACGAGGCAGAATATGATGTAGCATCCTTTCAATAAACAGGCTCTTAGAATTTACACATGTATTTATTTTCACTTCAAATTGTAAAGTCATTCCAGGAAATCTAACTTTCAGCTAAGACCTTCTCTGTCTAGATTAATAAAAATAGATACACAAAAACACAGAACTCGCATACTTCAACACCATGATCACTGTGGCCAGGCCCAAAGGCCGAGAGGCCCAGCAACACCTTGACACAACTAGAGGATGCCAGGGAAGAGAGTTGCATGAAGTTGATATCTTTAGTTTATATAGCTTTCGCCCGAATCTGAATTGAATAACTGTGTAGCGTGGCACGTCTTTGACACAGTCAGAGAACGCCAGGCACTGGACATTATCGAGGTCTGGTTTTCATTACTGACCCACTGCTCAGGGATGGGGGGAAGAGGGAGGGGCGTGGCAATGTGAGGGGTGGGGGTGGGGGGTGGGAGCCGGAGAGGGGACCTAGCATGTCAATGCATTCGGTAGGTAATGACCGGATGTACCGCTCGGGGAGGGGTGGTCGGGGGGGGGGGGGGGGGGGGGGGGGGGGAGGGGGGGGGGAAGGGGGGGCTTAGAATGTCTCTCAGGCGGCACGCTTTAGATCAAGGCAATCAATGGCTCGGTCCATCCTGGATAGGTAGAATGACCGGATGTAACTGCTCGGGGAGGAGGGGATGACACTGGAGAGGCTCAGAAGGTCTCTCAGGCTGTGTGTGTGTGTGTGTGTGTGTGTGTGTGTGTGTGTGTGTGTGTGTGTGTAGCTCCTATGTTTATCATTCTGTGATAGTTCCTCGCATTCATGTTGTGTGTTACAGGTGTTGCGAGCGCGTTATGGGTGAAGCGATCAATCCGTATCCTGTATGCTGGACTCTGCCTACCAACATCGTGAAAAGTGCAGAGCACAGCCACGATGATGCGCACCTTACTGAAAGAAGAAGAAACAAATCTGGAGCTACAACTCCAAAAGAAACCAAGCCCAGGCATCGCTGATGTTTTCAAGAACTTCCTCCTTAATCGCCTGGAACTGGCAAGGTGTCAGCAGATGGGCTTCCTGGAGACGGCGTGCAGTGCGGATAAAGAGGAGTTTGACCTGCGCGCCGAAATTCGCTCCGTGCTGGTGAAAGAGGAATACGATCGCCTGAGTAATGAAATCGTCGTGGCCTTTGAAGATCTGCTGGGAATGGACAGCGCGACTCTTCTGCGAGAAGCGCAGGAGCTTTTGAAGCGCATTAGTGCAAATGACTTCTTTCACAAGTCCATTCCTGACATCTTGCCCGACTTCAATCAAGCGAATGCCATCATGAACCGCATGGCTCAAGGCAGCTTGCTGGACGATGCTGCTGCGATCGCCACGAGGGAAAAATATATGGGCTCGGATCTGACCCCCAAATGCGAGATGTTCAATCTACATCATCACTTTAGCCCCACTTCTACCAGGTCCTTGTCGGAATTACCCGAAGGCGTTGTACAACGTATTGTGCAGAATATCTATACCTTGAACAGGGCGGCTTTTCGTAAAGTAAAGAGAAGCCCTAAAAAAAAAAACACCCGTCGCCCCGCTCGCCCCCAAAACAAGCCCGCAACCAGCCAATGGTGAGACTTGATTTTTCAATGTTATGACACTACTTGATATAGTTTTACTGCATTACTGTTGCTTGCCTGCAAAGTGTTTCATGTTTTTATAAATGGATAGAAAAGTAGGTAGACATACATAGATAAGTGGAATAGATAGATACTGTCTTTATAATAAGGGCTTCCATGATTGTCCTAATGAATTTGGTTAAAATAACACTGGAAATGTTACTAAGGCTGTTGTTTTTAGTGGTGGTGGTGGTAGTCGTGATGGTGTGTGTTTACGCACGAGAGAGAGAGAGAGAGAGAGAGAGAGAGGGGTGGGGTGGGGACGGGTGGAGCAAACGATGGGGAAGAAAGCTGGGAGACTAAACGGGTTCGGCCGGGTGGAAGAAGTGCATATGCACTTTGATATATCATAATTCAATCTGAAAATGTATTTAAGCGTTTTTAAAGCAAAGACCAAACAAAACATCTTTTGACCGAACCTTTTATATTATTGTAACGACCGAACAGGAATGAAACTGTACTTTGTAACTTGGCGTATGACAGCCAAAAAGGCTCCGCCACTCGGATAACCAAGCTTACTCCGGGTTAAGCAACAACCGCTTTGTGAAAAAGACAGTTTATCATTAAGTACATGTTGTATCATTATTGGCATGGCGATTGGAAAGTGACTTCAGACAATTCATTACGCGACTCCCAACGACCAAACGGTCTTTCACGAAAGGCTCAGAGTGGCTGTGGAGAGGGGTGTTCAGAACCAGTTGAAAAAGACCTACCACGCCAAGCCCACGGCAGACCACGAATCGTACAAACACGCTTTAGGCACAGTCCAACAAGGGGAAGGCTACGCTAACCCTCTGTACGCCCTTGATTACGACAACGACGTCACGGAGATGTTTGATAATGTGACGAAACAAGTAATCTGGACGATCAGCATGTTTTTCTTAGTAAGGGGGGACAGTAGGTATGTCACTGAGGATTCTAAACACTCACAAATTAAACTGAAACTGAACGAAGCCAACAAAGCCCGACAGCTAGCCACTCTGTTTGGAACCACCGATCAGTTTTACCCCCCACGCCATATACAGGGTCCTTAAAGGCTCTTCCGCCCCTCCCGAGGGCGAAACCCTACCTACTGTCTCTGTTGAGAGACTTGAAACCCTGGCAAAGGATGCCGCGTTGGATGGAGGTAAAATAGCTAGTATTCAATCTTTACCTGAGCCACTGCGCCAGTATACGGGAATAAAACAATGCCGTGATTTTCTAGAATACAACTCGGAGTCCAAGTCCGATACGTGCATAAAAATGGCATGGGACAAGGAGTCGCCATTTTAACAATGTTATTTGGATGTGTTTTATATACGTTTAGTATAAACTAAATTCTTATATAGACATATGTGTGTGTGGAGTTGGTGGAGACAGCGCAAGCGAGTGCACGTACACACACGCACACAAATACCACAGAATCAGAGAAGAATGATGAGAGAGAGAGAGAGAGAGAGAGAGAGAGAGAGAGAGAGAGAGAGAGAGAGAGAGAGAGAGAGAGTGACAGAGATAGACAGACAGAGAGAACTGTGTCTCAGCCTTTCTTTCTTCCCCCCCCCCCCCCCTCTCTCTCTCTCTCTCTCTCTCTCTCTCTCTCTCTCTCTCTCTCAGCATTTTGCGGAGCGTGAACGTTACAACTGTGCAAAAAGAATGGGCGTAGAGCTGCAGATATTACCTCATCTCCCCACTAAGAGGAAACCAGCCTCTCTGACCTGACATTTCGTACGGCACTGCGCAAATTGGATGCTATTAATTTTTAGACTCTATGCAACAGATGTTGTTATTGTTGTTGTTGTTGTTGTTGTTGTTGTGTTGTGTTGTGTTGTGTTGTGTTGTGTTGTGTGTGTTGTGTTGTGTGTGTGTGTGTGTGTGTGTGTGTGTGTGTGTGTGTGTGTCTCAATTTCTCTCTCTGCTCTCTCTCTCTCTCTGCTCTCTCTCTCTCTCTCTCTCTCTCTCTCTCTCTCTCTCTCTCTCTCTCTCTCTCTCTCTCTCTCTCTCTGTGTGTGTGTGTGTGTGTGTGTGTGTGTGTGTGTGTGTGTGTTCTCCTCAATTTCTCTCTCTGCTTTTTTTCTGTCACTTCTTACCCTTTCTTCCGTTCCTCCTTGTGCTCACCCCCCACGTTGATGAGTTACAGCAATGTTTGTAAAAGGGCATCGCGACAGCCACTCATAACCTTCTGCACTGTTTCTGACAACACTTGACCTTCCCACCTAAAGGTCTTCCTCCTCTATCTTATTGCGGGTATTAACAAGATGAAGATGGTAACAGTTTGCAATACCTTTAGCAATTTTAGTCCAAGTGCAAGCCGCTGCCTGTTCATCGTTCACACAGCTAGCTACAGAATTCCAGAAAACCAACCGAGCATTTGTTTTCCATCATCCAGGCTGGAGGACTCTCTCAGCGTAGAACGACACCCAGTCTATCACAGATTCTACTACTTTGTGTCGTGGGGACTCTCGGAAAGAACGTAAAGCGAACCGACCTCCGTAGTAAAAGTATATTCCGAACCTTCCCCAGTTCACACCATCCTGAGAAAGGTCGTCTGCTACGCTCTTGAAAGTCTGGAACGTTGTATATTGGAAGTCCATCGATAAAATTCACTTTTATTTGTGAAGTATTTACGCTCCACGTCGTCGCCAAGGCGTCTCATGGCGCTTTGAACCTTGTCACATGAAACGTAGTCTCTCTTTGGCCAAGAAAACCCTTTTTTTTTTTTTGAAAGTAGTACCAAATGTAATCTTCAGGCACAGACCTCATGAACTCATTGTGAGTCGTTTTTAACACTTTTAACTAACACTGGGTTGGGTTCTCTCTGAAAAGAGTAAAAACAACAACAACAACAACAGCAACAACCTTGTCCGTTTATGCGGGGGCGACAGTTTTGACTTCAGTATGTCAAATCGTTTCATTCCGTCCTTTTTGGGAGCATCGCCATCCTTTTTTAGGATGGCAACGGCGGCTCGTATTCGCAAGATAGTAAATCAATTAATACTTCTTTCATTTCCTCATTGTTCCACCCCTTGCTCGTGAAGTAGAACTCAAGATAACGCACGCAACACCGTTCAAGGGAACAGCGACGCCATTCTGCAATCGAAGAACGCTTTGCCTTTTTTTTTTTTCAGTTACTCACACGGGGCAGGTTTGTTTTGGAGGGAAAGTAAAAATAGATGGAAGGGGAAAGAATTATGAGGGGAGGGAACAATCCACAGGGAGAGGCAGTGTACTTTTTTCAAAACGCTATGGCGAATTATGAACCCCTGCATTAAAACGCTGTGAATAAGGGAACAGTCGTATGAACCGCAAGCTTAGCAGTTCAGGAAGGAAATGGAAAGGCAAAAAAAACACAGAATGGCGTAGATTTCTGCATTGAATGTCTCCGTGCCCACACCACAGCAATCCTGATTCTGGAAATATTGACTTTCCACCGTACTTCAAGAGAATGAACCTATTGTATCGCTTAGTGGGACGCGTATTGGTATTGGGTATCGGTAGACTGGTAATGAGAACAACACATCGCATAAAGTACTTTAAAATCAGAAGCCATTTGAATCCTGGAAAAATAAGAGAGAACTGTGTTTGGGAACGACAGTCACGATGAAGATATTTCAGCTGGAAATTGCCGCAGTGGGGACTAAAGATTTAGTGTTGAATGTGTCCAGCGACGTGCCGTACCCTTTGTATGACAGCCGGGCAAATTTAATTCGCTCGTAATGTATTTGCAATGGACAGAAATTGGAAACTGGATTTGGACAAGCACCCCTATACAATTCTCCGGACCGTACTACGTTGCAGTTCAAGGCCGTGCAGAGTTTTGTGCGTCTTTGTTAGACCTTTTTTTTTTTTTTTTTTTTTTTTTTAAAGAAATTGAATCATCATCTGATGAAGAACAGTTTGATGAAGTGCTGACTGAATCTTGGTACTGAAGTTAAATTGCTCCGTCCCTCCTATTTTGTCTTTTTCCCCCCTTCATATAAACCCCACCAAATAAATTTACTCTGTCTCTGAATATTGCGGTGTGCTGAGAGAGAGAGAGACAGACAGAGAGAGAGAGATCAGATCCACTCCTTTTTTTTTTTTTTTTTTTTAATCAGGTACAGAGAGCGTTGTAAATGTGAAGATCTCCGGGGTTGTCTTCTTTGTTTGCGTTCCCTCTCCAATGCAAAGTTATCTGGTTTGCAGACAGAGTAAGAAAATACAAAGCTACCCCCCCCCCCCCCCCTTATAAAAACACTATTACTATATTACTATTACCACCATTGTCCACACACACACACACACACACACACACACACACACACACACACACACACATTTTTTAGGACATTCTGGCTAGAACGAAGATCGCGCTCGCTGAAGCACTCTACCCAGAACGCATTGGTTTGGATCATAATTTACTCCCCCCCCCCCCACCCCCACCCCCCACCCCTCCCTCCTCCCTCAACCCTCTTTGAATTGACGTACCTGCTGCGATAACGGGAGGAAGAGGAGGAAGAGTGTGACATCTCTCTCTCTCTCTCTCTCTCTCTCTCTCTCTCTCTCTCTCTCTCTCTCTCTCTGTTGCAAGCGAAAACCTGCCCCATTGTCATTGTCAGAACCCCCTCTCTCTCTCTTTGTTGTGTGTGTGTGTGTGTGTGTGTGTGTGTGTGTGTGTGTGTGTTTGTGAACCGACTCTGTGGTGCTGGAATCTGGGATGGGGTGGGGGAAGGGACTCTTTTTCCACTTGTTGGTTGTAAATCAAAATTGTTGTTGTTGTTTTCTTATCTACTGTTTGGTTTGAAGATCCAACTTGATTTATTGAGTGTCAAAGTTTAGGGTCATTTTCATTGTGACTGAGATTTTGTTCTATTGCTTTGTTTTTCCTCCCTAGGTGTTTATTTCAGCTGTTTGTTGTTGTCCCGCCTGATGAAGGCTAGAAGGTCTAGGCTCGTTACGGTGACGAGAGTTTGGGATGGATGGGTATGTCCTCTAGAGGAAGGACTCGGAATATTTTCTCTAACAGAGTTATGTAAAAATTACAGCTCCACCCTCTCTCGTACTAGTTTCCTTAGGCTTAAAAGTCTTAAAAGTACTTGTACCTCCGAGAGACAGAATTAGAGAGAAGTTCAAACATTCAATACTGATTGAACAACAAAGAACTGACACAAGTTAAGTGCGCTTTCACACATCAACTTAACTTGTTTATGCAGCAGTATCAGTACGTTCAAGCTGAGTTTGGTTCTCACTTAGGAGAAGTTCTGGATGAGTTGAGTTAGGGTCCACTTGGAATATCAGAACTTATCTGATGTTGGAGAGGGTAGTTGATCTCTCTCTCTCTCTTGATGCTGGTGACTAATCCACTTCTATGGAAACCTGCTGCTCAATTGCTGGGCTATGGTATGCCCAGTGTAGATACAGTTCCAGGTTCTACAACAAGAGAAACTGGTCTGTAGTTAAGCAGCTGAGAGTGTGGCACACACTTGCCCTCTTGCTTTCAGAGAATGTATGGGATCTCAGCCAACAAGGATTAGGCTAGCATAAATACATCTGCCATGACTATCAGTCACCACTTCTGTTCAGATTTTGAGTGGAGGTTACCAACGGGGTAGGAGACAGTGATACAAGCTAAACAGTTTTAGTCAAATACCTCTCAATGTTTCTAATGAAATTGCAGTAACTTGGAACACACTTACCCCAAGTACACATGTGGTGTAGACTTAGAGTCACATATTACAAAACATTCCAACAATCTCCAGAAATCAGAAATCGACTTCCACTCTTTCGTTGATATCAAATAGTTTTTATCTTTTTATCCACCATTTGGTTTAAGATCGAGCTTGATTTATCGAGTGTCAAAGTGTAGTTTTTTTTTTTTCATTATGACTGAAAATCTGTTCACCTGCGCTTGTTTTACACCCACCCAGTGTTTGTTTCCGCTGTTTGTTCGTAGTTGTCCTGTCTGAAGAAGACCAATAGATGTAGGCTCGTTACTTCAGTGTTTGTTTCATTCAGTACTTAAGCACTTATTTTCTTGACTTACCTCACATAGACCATTCTCTGGAGTCAAGCTGACCCAAAGCAGAAGGTCCTTTGCGTGTTAATCAGCTGGCCTTATCAGCTGGCCCAGCTGGTGGGCTGACACACGCTGTCGCTTGTGCTCTTGCAGGCGGCCATAGTATTGTTCAAACCCAACAAGGGCACTGTTCTGAGGGCCAGGATTGAGCGCCTGATTTGAGGCGGCATAGATGGTCACAGGAAGGGGGGGGGGGGGGGGGGGGGGGGGGGGGAGGGGGGGGCTAAGCAGAGGCTTGAAACGGAAGGAATCCATTGTATTATACCAGACGCTGGCCTTCCTGGTCCCCAGAGAGAGAGAGAGAGAGAGAGAGAGAGAGAGGTTTGTTGTTGTGTCTATTTCTGAAATGTGAAAATATTTTTTTAGGACTGGCAGAATATTTCAGCCTGCGGTCACTATACATCAAAATGAATCGTTTTTAATGTTTCGGCTCGAAACTGACCTCAAGGCTTCACCGACAAAACCGGAAGTTTTTTGACTCAAGAAGAGACTGGAAGAGATACGGCCGTTAAATATGGTTGTTGAACAACTAGGATAGGCTTCGCGTTCCAGTGCTATTATGTGTCCTAGACATGGTGAACCTCTAGCGCATCACCGCTCCTACATCCATTAAGTCATGAGAGTTTGACATCACACACACACACACACACACACACACACACACACGTCCTCGATCCATCCAGCCTGCCAAACTTTCCCGACCGTCATAAACAAAGCAAGTACAGGGCGAACGATGTGCGAGCCTACCAAACGCCCATTTCTGCTTTGGCTGCTCTGCGGGCTACTGCTACACTGATGGTGAAGGTCATGACGACCTGCCGATCTGCTGCTCTCTCCTGCACACTTCCCTCCCCTCCACCCTCCATAGTGTGTGTGTGTGTGTGTGTGTGTGTGTGTGTGTGTGTGTGTGTGTGTGACAGATGTGCAGATCCCCTCCACCCTCCATAGTGTGTGTGTGTGTGTGTGTGTGTGTGTGTGTGTGTGTGTGTGTGTGTGTGTGTGTGTGACAGTGTGTGACGTGTGTGTGTGTGTGTGTGTGTGTGTGTGTGTGTGTGTGTGTGTAGCGCGCGCGTGTATGTGTATGTGCATGAGTGCATGTGTGTGTATGTGTTTGTGAGCGCGTGTGCTCCCGCGCGCGCGCGCGTGTGTGTATGTGTGTGTGTGAGCGCGCGTGCCTGCCTGCCTTCCTGTGTGTGCATGTGTGTGTCGGATGATCTCTCTCCCCTCACACACACACACACACACACACACACACACGCACACACACACATGCGCACGCGCGCGCGCGCGCGCACACACACACACATGCGCACGCACGCGCACACACTCACACATGTCTGTACATCTGTCGTGCGCGTGCGCGCGCGCGCGCACACACACACACGCACACACACACACACACACACACACACACACACACACACACACATACACACACACGCGCGCGCGCGCGTGCACGCACACACACACACACGTCTGTACATCTCTCGTGCGCGCGCGCGCGCGCCCACACACACACACATACACACACAATTTGGACGGATTTTAATGCTTTCAGCAATGGGAAGGAGGAAGGGACGCAGCTGGAAGGAGGTGAGAGTAGGGGAGGGGGCGGCAGGCGGGCTGTGTGATTTGTTGGTGGCCATTATACAGAGAGCAGGGCCCGTAGGTGGTTTTGAGGTTGCGATACCTAGTTCTCACGGCGCTACGCGTGTGGCAGGCAACACAATCGGGTAGAATATTACATAGTCCTTGGATCTTTGACATATTACGTCCAAAAGAAAATATTCGATGAGGCAGAGAACAGTAAACAGAAAAAGAATTGGATATCTCTTGCTCCCGTGGTGAAATAATAACATGCTCATATGTCCAAATATGTTATGCAGCTAATTGGTATCTGGTGTCGTAAGCAGCGCATGTTTGGGAATATGGGCGTGTAATTATTTCACCATGGGAACAAGAGTTATCCTGCATGCACAGTAAGAGGCAACAGGGTTTTAGGGAGATTATTTCCTCTCGTTTTGTACATCCTTATTTCTTTTAAAACCTTCAACGGCACCACGATGGACTGTGTAACAGGCGAACAGCTGAGCCCCCTCACATCTCGTCCCCCCACCCCACTCATCTCGCCCCTTACATCTCTCCACCTCCCACCCCCAATACCCCTCCGAGCAATGGACCGGACATTAATCATTTCCAGTGCCTGGCATTCTCTCTGTGCAAAAGCAGTGTAAATGCCGAGCCACGCTAAGGTTATTCAATACAAACCCACGCAAAGGCTATATAAGCTAAGGATATCGACTTCCTCTCTTCACAACACTGCCGCAAAAGAACAATTTGTCCCTAAGAACTTTTGCTGTGAGGACGTAAAACTCAACCATTCGGCTGCGCAGCACGTCTGTTGAGTGCACACACTTCCTCTCTCAGTTCCATGCGACGTAGCATAGCAGCGAACACCAAGGGAGAGGTGGGAGCTCTCCTTTGAGGGACGCTGATGTGAGAGGTCAGTGTCAGGCGGCGCAGCGAACCCTCACAGCCGTATGAGTGACGGAGGGTCTGGCCTGTGTGAGGGACGGCTCCCGTAGATGTGGGACGATCGGCGATGGAGCGCTGCCTGACTACAAAAACCGTTGCCTGTCAAAGACTACTGTGAATGAAAAACATGCCCCTAAAAGCTTTCAACCATTCATCATACCATGCTTTTGAGGGTCGGCATGATGAGCACCCCTGTCCGGGTTGGGCTACATAATTGCCCACTCAGCCGTAGTCAGCCTGGGCCATAGAAGGGACTCGTGCAGCGCTCCAGCGACTTTCGTCCTGCTCATTCTTTGAGGCTGCCTCATGTGTGTGTGTGTGTGTTGTGTGTGTGTGTGTGTGGATTTGCTTTATTTTTATTCCCCGCAATGTTTGAAACATAATCTAGACGTAAATAGACTTTAAAAAATATTATGAAAGTTAATGTGAATTAGTTTGTTCAGAGTTTAAAGAAAAGAAAAACGTCCTAAATCATTCTTGTATCAAAAATCGTTTAAATCTAGGTCTTAGATTGCAGATGTAAACCTTGGCATCATTCCGTGACAAAATGACTAAAAACACAAACAAAAGGGAACATGTTTGAAAATCTGAGGGATCCATATTTGAAGTGTTCAACGCATGTGTGCACGCGCGTGTGTATATTTGATTCTATGTATCTGTGTGTGACCTTATAAAGATTGACAGACAGATCGACTCAGAGAGAGAGAGAGAGAGAGAGAGAGAGAGAGAGATGCTATTGCTATCGGAGTACAAAAACTCGGACTAACGAGCTGGTCTACGTGGCGTAATAAACCAGCGAAAGCGTAAGCTGGATCAAAACTAGGCCCCTACACGAATTCCGTCTGGCGAGTGTGCAGGGCCTATGCGAAGACGCGTGCTGCAGCTGCAGCCATGGAACAGACAGGATTACATCAAGTTAACAACAGGCTTGCTGGTGAGTGACTTATGCGTCCTCATGTTGGAAGTGCATGTGCACGAGCGCTCCTTGATGAGAATTGGGTTCGTTTCTGCCTACTCCATCTCCAGAAAGCTGGAGCCAGAAACAGATCTTTCAAACGGAACGTTATCAGTTCTAGGTTAGACCGTCCGTACACATTGCCTTATGTTGGTTTAGCCAAACAGCCAATCGACAGGGTAGACGCCTCTGTCACGTGACGTGGCACGACAGCTGAGCTTGGCGTAACCTTGCTAAGTCGATGATCGACTGTCTGTGGCTGTCTGCGGGCCGTGTGAGGTTTTCCTCGGACAAAATAATTGAAATAATGGTTTCTCCTTTTTCTCATAACTGTGGACCCAACGTCAATTTGAACGTTACTTCAGAGCCTTACTGAGAAACAGGGGATTCGCTATAAAGCCAAATCTTGCCGGGGATGAATTCTATTCATTCTATTTACAAGATCTTGAAATTACTTCCATATCGCTCATCGCGTTTTTTTTTATATTTGTTTTTCCATTAAAATTTTGGAGTGTCGGAGCCAGATAATTTCCTAAACAACATTAGGCTAGTGATAGCCAAGGCATTTTATGTAAGTTTGTACCAAAACGTCAGAGCCACTTTACCATGTTTGGGTTCAGACTTCTTATATACTTGCGACAGCCAAGACATTTTATGTAAGTTTGTACCAAAACGTCAGAGCCACTTTACCATGTTTGGGTTCAGACTTCTCATATACTTGAGTTGAATCTGTGAGTCCTTTGAAAGCACGTACTATTAGCTCCGTGGTAGCATTGACCAGCCCATTTGCAGTTTTTGCCCGCATTGAAATGACACTATAAGCTGAAGCACTTGCAAGCAGGGTTTTTTTTTTTTTTTTTTTTTTTTTTTTTTTTTTTTTTTTTAGACTGACTGTTGAGTGAAGGGCCTCACCAGAACAAAGGAAAAGAAGAAAACGAAAAAAAAAGCATGTGACAGTATTTTCAGGTTCAGGTTTATAGGGACAATCGCTTTTGCTATTTTAGCCAGAACTCAAACGGCTTTACATGTACCTTCTATGTGTTATGTGGTCTTTGTAAGGTCAGGTTTTAAACACTTTCCGAGTCTTTATTTGTCATAAACAAAGGAAATAGTCTTCAGTAATGTGTCTGTGTGTGTGTGTGTGTGTTTCTGTGCGTGTGGTTCTCTGTGTGCTTGTATGTGTGTGTGTGCAGCGTGGGTGTGTGCTTCTGTGCATGTGTGTGTGTGTATACATATGTGTGTCTGCGTGTGTGTGTGTGCTTTTCTTGTGTGTGTGGTGTATGTGCGCTTTGTGTGTGTGTGTGTGTGTGTGTGTGTGAGAGAGAGAGAGAGATTGAATATATGCTCTGTGGCATTTCTTTTACTGTGGAAGCCAGCTTTTTCTTCAACTGTAACTTCTGCTTGGGGTTTTGGTCTGTGCAAGATGACTTTCAGCATCACTTTACAGTTTTGCTAGCATGGGTGGCAGAAGGGATGAAAAAGAGGTGCTTGTTCTGGTATGATACAAGTTATGACTGTATTTTGTGAACTAGCTTACGCTTTTGCAAATTATGCATATCAATGTATGAATTAATGTGCACTTGAAGAGTTGTGAAAATTCAGTCAGCCGTGTTTAATGTTAGAAATATTTCCTCTTTCAGATTCACCTGCTGCTCTTTGGGATAAAAATATGCCTGACTGTATTCCAACCCAGCACATGGGCCATTGGAAAGCTAGATCTTCAGATGTGAAGAGGTATATTTGATGTACTAATGGTGCAGATTATGATGATTATTAACATTATCATCATCAAATTCATTGATTTTCTATCATCATTATTGTATCATCATCACTATCATCAGTGTATTCTTTCTGGTTGTTTCAGGCAAGTTAATAACTTTTAAAAATCATCCTTATTGTATCATCATGGCCATCATCAGTGTATTCCTTTCTGGTTGTTTCAGGCAAGTTTAACTTTTTAAAATCATTATTATTGTATCATCGTCATCGCTGTCATTAAAGTATTCCTTTCTGGTTGTTTCAGGCAAGTTTTTAACTTTTTAAAATCATTATTATTGTATCATCATCATCGCTGTCATTAAAGTATTCCTTTCTGGTTGTTTCAGGCAAGTTATTAACTTTTTGAAATCACTGTTATCATATCATTATCATCAGTGTATGTCTTTCTGGATGTTTCAGGTACAAGGGTGCCTGGAGTAGGGGTCACCCATGCACCTGGGTGCGAGTGGTGGTACGAAGAAAAAGGGATAGGTGCTACTTTGTCACCACCTACCCCTTCGGTACAGGTAGGAATTCAAGGAAGGGCGGTGGGGGTGGGGGTGGGGCACAGGGGAAGTGTGTGTGTGTGTGTGTGTGTGTGTGTGTGTGTGTGTTTTCCTCAATTTAACATCTTCCCACTAAAAGTGATATCAGATGATGTGTTAATGGTGTGTGTGGTATGCGGTTGCGTGCTTATTCAAAGAACGGTGGAGGGATGGGGAAAAGTCTGTAGAATACTGAATACTACTACATATTCAAAAACCAAAAACCCCCCCAAAAAAACAACAACAACAACAACATGCAAATTAGATAAAACCAATTAAAGACAAATGCCAACTGGACTCTGTAAAATAGAAACGAGAAATGCGGTGTTACTGTATTGTTGATTAAAAAGAAAGAATATATGCTGCCTCTGTAGCGTCATGCAGCTTCTGACAAAGTTGATGAAAAAGTTATCACAACGTGTACAAACACAAAAAAGCTATTTTATGTTGTTTAATGTGTTATGAATTTTGTTGTTGTGTTCGTAAAAGGGAGCCAAAAAAAAGAATTTCTGTTTCCCTTTGGATCAGTGGAGTAGATTCGTGCATATGGAGTAAGCTTACTGTTTGTATGTTCTTTTTCTGCTTGTTTGTTTGTGTTTATCATGGATTTCTTCGTGTGATATGTTTACCTCTCTTGTACATGCTTCTGACAGTGATTGAACGCTGAATCGTCTGCCAGTGTGTGTGCACGCCGGGCCATGGGACAGCCAGATCATCAGGTGTGAAGAGGTAAATTTGATGTACTAAAGTTGGGGATCATCAGTTCTGGCTGTGTATCTTGTAAGAATAACATTATGAGTGTATGCTACTTTGTATGTGTGTGTGTGTGTGTGTGTGTGTGTGTGTGTGTGTGTGTGTGTGTGTGTGTGTGTGTGTGTGTGTGTGTGTGTGTGTGTGTGTGTGTGTGCGTTTCTGTGCATGTGTGCCAAAATTGAACATCAGGTGAAAAAATGAAAAGGAAACATGAGAGAGAGAGAAAAAGTCTCCTTGTGTGTACATATATGTATGCGTGATCTGATGTGTATATTTTTGGCATATTCTTTGCCAATCAGGAATTTTTTATTGTACAACGACATCTTTCTAGAAATCACTTGGAAGAGGTACTCCTTAAAGTAGTCTTGATATACTGGAAAGGAGTATAAACCAGGGATGATGAAGTTGGCATTATTTAAAGAGGAAATTTGTGTAAAGACGCTTTCTGGTTATAGAGTAGTCGTGTTTCATGTGGACCTCTCAGAGTCAGTTACATCATGCACTTTGCAGGAAGAACTAGGAGACTCGTCTTTTCTGAGCACAGCTGACCATGAAAACAGCCAGCCAGCAGAAAATGAAAAGACTGAAGTACCAGTGCAAACGGACATGACTGCCAGAGACATTAAAAACCTAGAAGATGTAATGAATGACTTGACTTGTGAAATGGTCGCGTTGGGGACTGAAAATCAGAATCTTAAAAAAAAAAAAATCAATAGTTTCTGTGAAGATAATTTTGAAGACAGTGCCAGAATGCAAGCATACTCAGGACTTCCAAATGCACACTTTTTCATGGCATTCCTAAGCCAGATTAGCCAGTATATATCAGGTAGCAGATGTTTGTTAACAAAAGTCCAACAGCTTAGGCTTTGTATAATGAAACTTAGATTCAATCTAGCTCTGATCATTATGGCAGATCGGTTTGCAATTTCTACAATTTTCAACAGTGTGTTAGATGTTTTTATTTGTCAGAACAAAGCCGTTGATTCATTGGCCTGAGAGGAAAGCAATGCATAACACAATGCCTGCAGATTTTGAGAAATACTTATGGAAAAAATGTACTGTGATTATTGACTTTTTTGAAGTTTTTATTGAGAGGCCTTCCAGCCTTCAGGTGCGTGCTCAGACTTGGTCTAACAATAAAAACAGCACAACACAATTAAATATTTGGCATTACCCCTCAGGGTGTAGTCACATTTGTTTCAGAAGGATGGGGTGGTCGCACAAGTGTCAAGCATTTAACAGAGAACTGTGAATTCCTTGATAACTTGAGACCAGGCGACCAAGTTTTAGCTGAAAGGGGATTTAATATAGAAGATAGCGTTAGCATGATGTGTGCAGATCTTACCGCAAGTGTCACAATTCATGTTGTGAGTTATTGGTGTTATACGTCAAAAATACCAAATCTCTTAGCAGCTCAGTGCCGACTGACTTCCTGAAAACTGGAAATGAAATTCCCACCCTAGACAAGATTGTGCAGATCTGTTGGCCAGTCAGTGTCCAACAGTTGTGCCACTTGACTAGAAAACAGGCATCATCATCATCATTATCCTTCTCCTTTGCCGCTGTTGATGGTGGGAGCCATTTTCGATGTCAAAAACCTTCTCCAGCCCTCATAATTGAGACACCTGTAGGTGATTCCTGAATTCCCAGACTACAGAAATCGAGAGATGTTGTTGAAGATTAAGTGTGCCATCTTGCGAGCATGTACATATGTGTGTGTGTGTGTGTGTGTGTGTGTGTGTGTGTGTGTGTGTGTGTGTGTGTGAAAAAAATTGTGTGCATGATATGATTTTTCCCCTGGCCCTGCAAGAGTATAAGGGATAAATATTTTGAAAGTTTAACTCAGTGTGCACCAAACACCTCTCACCTGTCTCACTCACCATCTTCATTTTATTTTTTTTTTTATTATATACTTCAGTTGTACGCAAGTGATCAAAATGATTAAAATAGTGCAAACTAAAATTTCTTCTTCAGAGCCCATGTTCAGAGAGTACAGAACCCCGCGGCTGTTCAGCAGCTGTGCAGAGGCTTGCTGGCTGGACTGGAGGAGTCCAGGGGGGATGTTGTTTAGATTTCTGTCAACAAACCCGTCACTGCCATGTCAAACAACCGCATTCCACTCTTTCCAGCCTAGCCTGTCACCCGTTTTAGCAAACTGTAGGTGTGTACTCTCTCTCCCCCCCTCTCTCTCTCTCTCTCTCCCTCTCTCTCTGTGTGTGTAGTGTGTGTGTGTGTGTGTGTGTGTGTGTGTGTGTGGAGGGAGGTGTGTGTGTGTGTGTGTGTGTGTGTGTGTGTGTGTGTGTGTGCGCGCGCGTGTACAGATAAGCAATGTGATAAATTATACATCATCCCACATTCATTCTAGATCACCCCTCCACCCACACACACACACACACACACACACACACACACACACACACACACACACACACACACACACACACACACACATGTGCATGCACTTCCACAAAATCTGTCTGTGGGCCTACTTGTAAAATGATGTTCAAAAAAAGCAAGTCTGTTAAAAGCTGAAATCAGAAAAAATGTTGAAAATTGGCACATTCAGCACACTTGACACTCGTTCAAAAAATTTCTTCTTTAAAGATGTACAGATTCAAAACTGAAATAAAACTTAAAATTTAGATAAACCATGCATCTCTGGGGATAGGTGTGTGACACTATCATGCAAAAGTTGGCTAGATGTGTGTGTGTGTGTGTGTGAGTGACACAATGTGTGTGTGTGTGTGTGTGTGTGTGTGTGTGTGTGTGTGTGTGTGTGTGTGTTAGCAAGTCTCAGCAAATTCAAATTATGTGTAGTGTGTGTGGTAGTGTGCCTGTGTGTGTGTGTGTGTGTGTGTGTGTGTGTGTGTGTGTGTTCACTTAGACTGTGTGCTTATTAGCAACCTTAGCAAATTCAAGATATGTGTAGTGTGTGTGGTAGTGTGCCTGTGTGTGTGTGTGTGTGTGTGTGTGTTAGAATGTCTCAGCAAATTCAAACTATGTGTAGTGTGTGTGTGTGTGTGTGTGTGTGTGTGTGTGTGTGTGTGTACACTACACATGTGTTTTAGCTTACTAAACAGAGAGAGAGAGAGAGTCCTCAGAGTGCTGCGTTTATCTTGCAACTGAATACACAATGATTGAAAAAGAATGTATCTCTAAGACTTGCCTTCACTGAAATGATGACCTTTTGGTGTCTGCAGCTTGCTTAGTTGGAAATGTCACCACATCACACACTGCCCCGATGTTGCATGGTTGTATGCGCTGAGGCTTTTCACTGCCTTAAAGTCTTCTTTTGTGTTAGCACTTTTTTGCACCAGCAAGTAATCCACAATGTTTTAAAGCCTAGGGGTGGCAGCTTCGTTTCATCTTTGTGCCACTCTTGATGTTCCAAGTTGTGTGGATCTATATTTCCAACCACTCTCAGATTTCTTAATAACGTGCTTTCTTAATAACGTGCTTTAATAACTGGGAGAAGTCCTTCAGCATATGATACCTGATCTACAGTTTGGTTCTTTTAAAAATTTTTTTCATCATTGTGGATAAAAACTTGCAGTCAGTGAGTGACCAGTCGTGCTCGTGAACAAGCAATAGATACACGGCCAACACGACGCATGCCATCTTGTGATGCCTTGACCTCCTAATTTTCATGCGACTTCCGAATTTCTGTATCAGTCAACAGCTGACGGAGGAATAGACTTTTGTGCACAGCAGGTAATTAGGTAATGTTTCCTGCTGCGCAGGATGATAGTGCTGCAGTGGGTTGTTTCCCTTGACTTCCAGGAAATCAACAGCCCATTCTTCATCAAGCTAAAACAGAACCCCGAAATGTAATGCCCAGTCAGCATCACTTTAACCTGTTGGAGTGAAGCCATCTTCATTCTCTTTGTAACTAAGTTCATGATCAATAATGCCTTTAAGACATCTCCACATGTGCTTGGCTGCTACCCAGTGAGTAGACAACTGACAACTTACTAATGATCCAGAAGACATCAGGTATAGTGCACGGCATGACATACATCAAGAAGCCAACAGTTTCACGATATTGTAGTGTATCAACTGAATCATCATCACTTCAGGACATTCTATCATTTGTTCAGAGGGAGTAGATCTTGGTTTGCAATCTGCCATTTCAAACCATTCAGGTATTTTCAGTTATGTGCCTTTTCTGGTTCATTTTGACATATCCATCCCCATGTTCAAAATCAGTGTCTGTAAAATATGAGTTTCCCCAAATCTTTCATTTTGAACCTGTCTATGAATGTTTGGTTTGTTTTGGTTAACAAGGATTCACTGTTTGCTCCAACTATCAAATCATCCACCCACATAACAATCACAGTCAGTTGATTTCCTCAGTGCTTTGTGCATACACAATGATCAGGACTGTACACATCTGTTTTGAACCAAATAGCTGTGCAACACAGTGTTCCAATTCCTGCCCGACTGTTTCAGCTCATGCAAAAATTTGTTCAGTTTGTGCACATGTTTACGTCCATCTTCAGCCTTGATTTGAGAACCTGCTTGTTCCATATATAGTCATTCGATGAGCAGTTTTAAATCCATCTGGTGTTAAAATCAAATCATGCTATGCAGCGTTTGTTATGGATGTCATATTGACAACGATGACATGTTGCAGGAGATACATCCTAGGGAAACACGGCCCTACTGTCGACACGTCCTCCACATATGTGGGACCAGACAAGAAGTCCATCATGTCCGTAATTCAGAGGACATGGCTACAGGGCCACGGCCAACCCTGCCCCCGTGACTACAGATGAGTCATCGTCACAATGGACTATGGGTAAGTTATCAGGTCATGCTCACATGGAGCCCTAGGGGGGGGTCACGTGAACTTGGCTGTATGGCACACCAGTCACTGAGAGAAACTTCCAACATGGATGCATCAGATGACGTAAAAATGCCTTGTAGGTTGCGTCACAATAAGACGTCAATACTGACATCGAAGTTCACTGATGATACACATTTGAAGCACTGCAGCACTTTTCAGTCTAGATCATTGATAGCATACATACCTTTTTTATTTTTTTACAGTTGGTAATACAACATCATTGATAGCATACTTACCTTTTTTCTGGTTCTACTAGGTCATTAATACCATACATACCCACCCCCACCCTGCCCCCTTAAAGACACTTGCATGATGTAAGTTGGTTTCAGACACTGCAAATTCTTCAGATCACCTTCAAGTGAAAGAAAAAAGATGGGACAAAAGTGTCTTATCCATCTGTATACACAATAGCCTGCTCAGATTGATATTAGAAGCAGTTCGTGCATGGTTAATGGGAATACAGTGAAGCCATTAGGCTGATAGGTAGTTGCCTCCCTTGGTCTGGGAGTTAAAACGCAACAAAAAAATTATTCTAAAATATCAATGTTTACATGGAATGGACAGCTGCCAAATCTGAATGGAAACTACCCTCATATTAGTTCATTTCTGTAATGATGAAAAAACTACCCTTATTGTAGATGTAATTATTATTGTTAATACCTTTTAAGACATGAAATTTAAGACAGAAGGCAAAAAAAATCATCATCCCCCCCATTTCAAAACAGTCAAAAAGTGTAGGAGTAGTTGAAAGAAGAGAAAAAAAAAAAAAAAGAGGAGACTGCGGGGTGGAGAGGGGTGGGGGGGGGGGGGGAACTGAATGTAAGGTAGGAGGAAGGACAGGGGGGAGGGGGGTAATGTTGCCTTTAGGCCAGCCACCGTAAAGGGCCAGATCAGGGCTGTCACCGTATTGAAGTCAGTCCACAAGTTGTATACAATAAAAAAACAACAACAACAACAACAACAAAAAAGTCCTCTACCCAACTCCTTAAAACACACCTGAAAGCATACAAGAAAGGACAGAGGGAAATGCACACTCAGTACCACACACGCAAGCATATGCACACGTTCAAGTCGCACTCACACACACATACACACACACACACACACACACACACACACACACACACATAGGTACAACACACACACACATATATGAACGTGCATATACACCAAGACTCTCTCACACACACACATCGACATGTGCATGGACATGCGCATGCACACACACACACACACACTAATATGAACATATCTTGACCTGAAGACTCCTATGTTGCTTGTTGATCATTTGAAAAGAAAAATCATAAAAAGGGTACATAACTTGACCATTAGATACATACTACACATGATTCAGTCTTCTGTCTGGAAGACCCTCCCCCCCCCTGCATTATATGTGTCACCTGTGTGTCATTTTTTTTGCTCATGATATACTAGTCACATAAAGTTAAGCACAGGCCTTTGCACACAGGGGGTTGATTCATCCCTTCAAAAAACATTGTTTTTTTTGTTATGCGGCAACCAGTGATGGAATCTCACACAGCAGTGTGTAATCCAGCCTGTGTCAACTGGTAGTGCGCAGGGGGGTCTTGGTGACCTCGTTACCGCGCGGGATAAAAAGTGCAAAGTTGCGTTAACTGTGCCTGTTTTGCATCAAGCTTGCTGGGCGACACAAGATGTGTAAAATGAAAAATTCTTTTTTCCCGTGCAAGAGCAGTCTCTCAAGTGAGTTTTATGCCCCTTCTTTTGGCTGTTTAAGCGCGGGGTTGGTTACTGTCAGCCCTTTTCTCACCATGCCACCACGAAGAAAACTTAGCACCTTTGACAAAACCAGGGCGATTGCGTGGATACAAGATGGCATTGCAAAGGCTGAAGTGGCGCAACGACTTGGTGTGCATCATTCAGTTATTGTTAGACTGAATGAATCAGCGTTTTAGGGCGACCAACAGCGTTGAAGAGAGGCCACGGTCAGGTCGGCCTAGGCAGACTACTCCCAGAGAAGATCGTTTCATCGAGAGGCAGGCCCTATTGCAGCGGGGATACCACTTCCACCAGCATCCAAAGGCAGCTTCGTATGGCAAAAATAACACCATCCTCAGCCGTCAAGCCATACGAAACCGTCTTCACCACTCGGCCTCAGATCACGTCGCCCAGCTGTTCGACCACGACTGCTAGCAGCCCATAGGCTGGCTCGCCGAGCTTTCTGCCATCGTCATGTGAGATGGAACCAACAACAGTGGTCCCAGGTCCTCTTTTCAGATGAGTCGCGGTTTAGTCTTGAACACAATGACGGCCGAACTAGAGTTTGGAGGGCGTGTTGGTGAACGTTACATTGATGCAGCTGTTCGCCAGACCAGGGCCTTTGGGGGAGGATCTGTTATGGTATGGGGTGCCTGCCTTCAGCCTCCACCACAAGACACCACTCTACCATATTGATGGAAACCTCACAGGCATCCGCTATCGGGATGAAATCCTGGCGCCTTTCGTTGTTCCGACCATGCAACGGATAGGACCCATGGCAGTCTTCCAGAGACGACAATGCTCGGCCACATAGGGCCCGGGTGGCCGAAAACTTCATGTGCAGGCTGGCATCAACAGGATGATCTTCCCGGCATATAGTCCCGACCTCAATCCCATCGAGCATATGTGGGATGAGTTGGGGAGACGTGTGAAGGAGAACCATCCACCTCCCAGAGACCGCCAGGATCTCTTCCAAATGCTGCAACTGGAATGGCAGAGAATCCCTCAGAGGGTCATCAGAACACTGGTCAACTCGATGAGGAGTCGCTGCGTGGAATGTCTCGCCAATGGCGGTGGCCACACCCACTATTGAAATGATTTTGTGAACTGAACAGATTTTGCGAACTTTGATTTCGACCCATCCTCTGTTTAATTGTCTGTAAATCAACAACCGTTCATTCGATCCCAATGAAATCAATGTACGTTGGAACAAGATAATGAATTAAATCTGTTCCCAATTTCAAAATCGTGGCTTTTATATTT
This sequence comes from Conus betulinus, assembly GCA_016801955.1. Classification (NCBI taxonomy): domain Eukaryota; kingdom Metazoa; phylum Mollusca; class Gastropoda; order Neogastropoda; family Conidae; genus Conus; species Conus betulinus. Next base: position 41,812 of record JADBJO010010100.1, read on the forward strand.
TGGAAATTATGCGGGTAGTCTTGGTGTGTGTTTGTGTGTGTGTGTGTGTGTGTGTGTGTGTGTGTGTGTGTGTGTGTGAGGCGGTGGATGTGGTGGAAAGTGTGCAGTCTAAATAAAGAGAAAAGGACAACTCTTGATGATCTACTGTTACCTGTTCCTTAGACACATCATGTTCCACACAAACAGCAAAGTCATTTTGAGATGAATAGTCGCAATGTTTGTTCTCAACACGAGTATGCCTCTTAAACAAGGTTGTATCTAAACTCTGTAAATTTTGGAGAGTGATAGTATGGATAAACACAAGCAAGAAAATTAAGTGCTGTCTTTGGATCAGTAAAAAGTGTGGGATTTCTTGTGTGCAGATGAAGGTGAAATACTTGGCCCTGAGCTAACGCCATCCTAACCAGCCAGAAGCGATATTGTGACCGCTGATCTGACAAGGTGGTTCTGGACATGCGTGGGTAAGTGAAAAAAGCAATGTGTTTACATGTGTTACGCGAACTTGGCGCCGACTGTTCCGAATGTGGGGAGGGTGTTGCCTCGGCTGTGTGTTGTGCAACAGATGCTTCTCAGAGATGTTGTAAACACATTCCCACTGACAGCTCCATCAACGCTGCAGAGTTGACAGTCTTGGTCCTGGCTCTTGAAATGGTCTTGGAATCTAAACATGAAGATTTCGTCATTTTGTCGACTCCTTTTCTGTGTTGGAGGCCGTTACCAGCTGTAACTTCAAGCACCCTCAAATGTTGAAGTTACTTGAAGTGTACACATCTCTGAAATCAGATGGATAGAACATAGTTTTTGCTTGGGTTCCCAGCCATGTCAGCATTCGAGGCAATAAGTTGGTTGATCAGTTTGCCAAGAGTGCCACAAGGAAAGAGTTAAGCAGAATGTGTGTCTGTCACATTGATCTGAAACTCAAAGCCCAGGCTTACATCAAAGACCTCTGGCAAGAGGAATGGAATTGCAGATGGAAACAAACTATTTAAAATCCGTCCAAAAGTGAAAAAACTTTTAAGTGTTTTCCTGAGGCAGCCATAAAGAAGAAACAGTCCTGTGCCGTTTGCATACAACACTAACTCTCTGGTAAGAGGAATGTAAGATTTGCCAACTATGGGATAGAACTTTGTTTGTTTTAATTTGATTTCAAGGACTGTTCCTTCAGACAAGCCGGAGCCGCGCAATTTTGCTTCTTCACTCGCATGGTCAAACTGTGTAAGCATGTAATCAGCCCAGTCAGAATTAAAGTCGTAATAGCTAATAACTTCTTTCTGTTTAGTCGATACCCAGACTGGCAGATTGTTACCATCAGGTCGGAATGACTATCATCACTTTCACTGGTGGTTGATTTGAAGAGACTCTGGTATTTTACTTATAGCATGTGTCACGCTTTCCTGAGCATTTGTGGGTTAATGATATCCATGTCTACTTCACTAAACATATTGCTTAATTGTTCGTCACTGTCAGATATCTCCTCCAACATTTATAGTTTTCCAAACTTGGATTTACTTATGGGATTCATTTTTCAACCCCAAATATTTAGGTAAATAAAAAATAAATCAAGTGGGAAGATGATAAATATGCGCCACTTCTTGGTTAGTAGAAAATCAGACAGACATGTTGTAATTTTCAGGGGCTATAGAATTAACTAAAATGGCAAAATAACGCTTTTAGTTGTGGGGGCATTTGAAAAGACTCTGGTACTTTATTGATGCTGCCCATTACGCTTCCCCGTACATTTATGTGCTTAAAAAGATCCATGATTAATTCATTAAACATATTTCTTAACTCTTCATCGTTGTCCACTAACTCTGAACTTGCTGCATATATTTGTAAGCTCGGTAAGTATGTTGGTCTTCATTTTTTAAGGTCAATTAACCTGAAAAAAAAATCATCCATCAAAACGGCAGGAGGGTAAGATGGGCGAGGGACAAGACAGCCCTGATCAATGTTGCAGCCCACCACGCTACCACTGCCTTCAAAGCCGGTGGGGTGGGGGTTATATGTGCGTGATGAGGAGGGAGAGGGGTGCGGGGGAGAGGGACGCGGGGAGGGGGTTATATGTGCGTGGGGAGGTGGAGGGGGTTTGGGGGTTGCTATTTTTGGCCCCTTTCTGGGCCGAACGGCAGACTCTGCCATATGACACAGTTATGGTCGGTGTTACTCCTCTTGGCTGGTGTATTTTTAGCCCTTTTCTGGGCCGATGGGCAGACTCTGCCATATGGCTCAGTTTAGGCTGGAGTTAGGGTCGTTGACTTGGGCAGCAGAGGCCTGGCTGGCATATTGATTTTCTTCACAAGACCACCACATACTGCAGACTGGTAGGTCTTTGTTTAACTGGATTGATTGCTAGAACTCAAAGAAACCAGCGTCACTCGGCATATATTTCAAATTAGCTTTCTTTTCTCATACAAGCTGTTGAACGAAATTCCGAGCTTGTGGAACTTTGGATAGTGGTGAAAACAAAATGACATTTCCATCTGTCTTCTGCTAAGAGTGGCTTCCATCAAAATTTTGTTTTTCAAATAATTCTCCCACAATGTTTTTGGATTAGATTTTTTGAGAACAGTTTTTGCTCTCTCAAGACAATGGCCTAAACACGAAGCATGCTGAAGAGTTTTGTTTTCGCCTGCATTGATCGCAAAACCAGCTTTCAGTAAAAAAAGGTGTAATTTTGCCTATGGTTTTAAGCTTCATAAAGCTTGAAGATTCAATTTTTTTGTCATCAGATTGTTCTACAAAACAGTTACATAAAATGCATCCAGTTCACTTACGGTCATTACACGTTTTTCTTTCATTGTTTCCCAAAAATTTAGGCTCTCTTTTGGCCGGGTAGGTTTAGCTAAAGCTGGGCTTGCCACATTCCAATTTCTCAAGATAAAAGATCATCTCACGATGATATGTTTTATGTTTCAGTATTATCTCTTTTTGCTCGTCTGATTACATAGAGAAATCAGTCTGGCTTCCATGCGAACTAACATCCATTAAGGTCTCTTGTGAACAGACGTTCATTGAAGACAATCCCGCTTCCAGGCTTGACTCTGCCATTTTTTTCAATACAACAACAGTGCCAACGCGTCTTTACTCACAACCAGTCGGCAAAGGTATTAAGTCTAGGTGGATGCTGGTCTGGTGCCCGGCAAAAAGTGCGTGTAATGGGCCCTGATGGGCTGTGTAACCTGAAGTGCGCACGTGTGACGGCTCGGGTCCTCCTGGGGCTGTGTAACCTCAGAGATGTAGTAACTGCGGGCCTCCTGTGGTAAGAGCCACGTGATGATTAATAATGTAGTAGCTGCGGGCCTCCTGTGGTTAAGAAAGCCACAGCAAAGTAGCGTGGGCCTCCTGTGCAGCAAAGCGACCAATAGTTGAGCGACCAATATCGACTGGGGCTAGTCTGGGGAGGCAGGACTGCCAAGCCATATACGCTAACCACTGTTCAAAATTCCCATCCTATCAGAAAATTTTCACTGCCAGTTCCAAGTCTGAAGAAGGAGTGGCCTGTGAAGCCTATTGCCCTGGTGCTTCTTCTCAGATACTGTTAGAACATATTCCTTCAGATGCTTCAGCTTATTCTGCTGAACTTACAGCTCTGGTTCTGGCACTGAGGATAATCTCACAGTCTAAGAAGAGGGAGTTTCTGGTTCTGTCAGATTCATTGTCAGCTTTGGAGGCCATAGCTGGTCGCAACCTTCAGCATCCGGATTTTTTACACTTCTTTGAACTTTTGACCAAGTTGAAAGTGGAGGGTTACAACATTATTCTGGCTTAGGTTCTTGGTCATGTTGGCATTGGAGGGAACGAAATGGTTGATCATTTAGCCAAGAATGCCACAACAGAGAAATTGCCCAACATATATATCCCCTGCTCAGATCTGAAACCCAAAATTAACGATTATGTCAGAGACCTCTGGCAGGAGGATTGGAATACACAGACGGATAACAAACTCTTTCAGATCTGTCCAAAGCTTAAGGAGTTCCTCTCATCTGCATCTGGTGGGCGTAAAGAAGAAACAGTTCTGTGCCGGCTGCACACCAGCCATTCGTGTTTTACCATTCATACCTTTTAAAAAGTAAAGAGCATTCCATGTCATGTGCCACTCACAATGAAAACATGTTCTTTTAGAGTGTTGGGATTTGCATGATGTGAGACAAACATTTTACAGAGATTCCATTAAAACTTTGTTCAGAGACGTTCCGCCTGATGCGATCTTAGAGTTCTTGAAAGAGATTAACATTTTTCATCGGATCTGAGCTTTTACTGTGGAAAGATTTTTTAACAAACGTTTGGATGGGTTTTTCGATGTATTTTAAAGAATTGTGTGAATGACTGACTTGTAAGTTGATTTTAACATGGTGACAGCCCTGATGTGGCCTTTTGCGGTCGGCTGGGCTATAAGCAACATTATCTTGTCTTATCAGAGAGAATGACAATATACGGGTTTTTAACCTAACCATATGTATTTTGCCTTGCAAACCCTTTGTAACATCTTTTACTTCATTACTTGCTGTTTTGTTACTATTATTTTTTTTGCTTTTGTAAACAGAGGGGTTACGGGGCTAAAATAGCAAGAGATGAAAAAAAAGGATGCTGAAAAGGGGGGTTTGCGAGGCAAAATACATATGGTGGGTTGAACCTGTATATTGTCATTGTCTAATGACTTGTTAGTTGACATGAACGCGTTGACAGCCCAGATAGGGCCCTTTGCAGGTGGATGGGCTATAAGCAACATTACCTTTACCATGCCCACTCAGAACTGGGAATCTGTTCTCATACACACTTTTACATTCATTCATGAACACCAGCACTTTTGTACAGTTTCACTACCACAGAGCAGATGGATCACCACCATATAATTGCAACATGAAATCACACACACACACGCACACACACACGCAAGCACACACACGCACGCATGCACGCACACACACACACACACACACACACACACACACACACGCACGCACGCACACGCACACACACACACACACACACACACACACACACACACACACACGCACACACACACACACACACACACACACACACACACACACACATGTGTACACACACACACCAACAAGCAGTTTCTTCGTTTCGTAAAATAGTGACAAGCTTTGCATAGGGATAACATCTTTCTCTTCTTTTTGAATTTTTTTTTGTTGCTGCAATGTACTGGTGAGCCAAGTATGTTCTCAGGACATGAGGTGCCTGGAGCAGTGCATCAGCAACTCCCTTTGTGTCAGTTCTGGCAAACTCGGTCGTGGAAGTCCAACCACGTCTGTTCAGCCACACTCCCAGAAATCTCCAGGCTGCCATTTCAGTGTGCAGACCACCCAGCAAGAAGGAAAATACATTCTCCTAATTCCTCTAGGGGGGGAAACAAAACATCACTGAATTTCTTTGGCAACAGCTTGAAGGGGCTGATCCATTGCTATATCTGGTATTTGTCCTGGGTTTAGATGCATGATGCTATCTTTCACCACTTGTGTCGCAAGTTAAAGGATGCTGTTCGCACTTGAAACAACACTTTAAGCAGTCAACCACTTAACGTGGACAGCCCTTAAAACGGTTCCCGCCAAAAAACAGTGAGAGGTAAGGTAAGGTAAGGGGCCATATCAGGGCTGGACTGTGGCAAGAGGTTCTGCGGTCATTGACACAATCTGGGGACATTTTTCGGAGTGTTGAGCACCTGCTTACTTTTCACTCCCAATTTACACCTGCTGCTCTGTCAGTTTGCCAATCCCAGTCGACAGGACAAAAGTTCAGCTGAAGTCTTGAACGTACGTTTGATGACCCTTGTTCATTTCTCTGTCTGGGGTTTCTGGCTTGACTCCTCCTCTGATGTATCAGGCGACCTGCAAGCAGACCTGTTCTTGGTCGGTTTCCTCTCTTCATCCTTACCTTCATTCAGTTCTTTTTTCTTTCTGACGCTCTGTTCCTGGGGGTTGTAAAGCTTTACATTCAGGATGCTGTACAGGTTTTTCAACACTTTCATGCTTTCAACATTGTGCAGGTGGAGGCGACCCTTAGGCAATGTTTCTATAACCTCATATGGGCCCAAGTATTTTAGTGTCAGTTTTCCCCCCATTCTTTGAGTCTAAGCTGCATTTATCAGAAGAACCTTTTCTGTAGCTTGTATTTTGTCACCAAAGCTTCTGGTGTCAAAGTTTTTCTTTTGAGACATTTGGGCCTTTCCGATGTTCTTGGTTCTTTTTTGTCTTTCAGTTTCACGTTTATTTCCTGATTGGGTAACCCCTTACTATTTCGGCCACTTCAGGCAGCATCGCTACATTTTGGCTTATCGCGGCAATTGGAAGCAGTCTACAAGAGTATTTTGAGATACTCTGATATGATTGGCCATTAACTGAGAGCTTAGATCATGCCATTTGATGCCAACTGATGAATATTCATCAGGGAATGACTCAAACAAACGAAGGGGTGTTTGTGACATTTCGGCCCCCTTCAGTACAATTTTGACCACATCGTGAATACAATTTCGTCCAAAGACAAAGAGTAGCAAACACACCACTAGGTAGTTACAATAAAAAGTTTAAAACAGCTATTCTTCTGCCTTTTTTCTTTGAATAATAGGCATATATTAGATCTACATGTGCATCGACTTGTTGGTCTGAATACATTGAAATTTATGTGTTCAGTAATATTTCGTGTGGCAGATTTTTATGGTCTTGATTTTGTGCATGAATGTGCGAATAGGTTATTACAAGCACTGTGCGTCCGAGTTTATGCGTTCACTGTGTCTTTGAGATTGTGAGAGTCAGGAGGTGGAGATATTGAAAGAAGAAAAAGAGAGAGAGAGAGAGAGAGAGATCCAGACCATGGTATCCAGACCACGAACACACACACACACACACACACACACACACACACACACACACACACACACAACACAACACAACACACAAGTAGTGGTAGGAAAGAGACTAGACAGAGAGAGAGAGAGAAGCACACGGTGAAGCACTCGGTGAAGCACACGGTGAAATTTAATGTTGGGCCTTCGGTCCATACACATTCATCCAGTGACGTCAATGAACAGCAATTATGTAACATCAAGGAAAAAAGTGGAAAGTTAAACGTAAGAAAAACCAAAAGTTAATTCATAGAATTTGTCATCGCTCCTTGGTTTTACCCCCCCCCCCCCCCCCTTGCTATAATATCCTATAAACAGGCCCCCCCCCCCCCCCCCCTTTTTTTTTTTTCCTGTCTCCCTTTTCCCCACTTTTTTTCTTTTCCCTTTTCTCTCTCCTCTTCTTTTTTACCCTTTTTTTTTTTTTTTTTTTTTTTTTAAAGATTCTGCATCAAATGTTGTGCTTTACATCCCATGGTAGTTTATACACACATCATGCATATATATTCCAGACAAAAGTTGACCCTGACCAGTCAGTACGAAGTAGGCCTATATTACTTCATGTCATGATGTACGATACACAATTCTCATGCATACATTTAAGAACATCTCTTCATGTTCCATACAATCATATTCTCTGGACATGCAGATTGAATAGCCAGTGGCAGCTCGTACCAGGTGACTACTCAACTTGGTAATTCAAAATATCACTGCGCTCGTTCGGCTTCAGAGCAAATGATAATGTTGCACACATTTCATTCGTAGTTGTACTAGATGCAATCTTCACTGTCAGTGACAGTATTCTATGCAGCATTTCATACAAGTGTACGCATAAACAAAAATGTCACACATCCCTAAGAAAAACATTCCTGTGCATGCCCTGTAAGCACGTGTAGTTTGTTAATCCATCAAATGGAGCTTGGATCGTAATACCTGTATCTGTCATATCACTATGTAATTTCTATGACTATTACAGTCTTGCTTAAAAATAGCAATTTAGGGCTTCTGGTGTTTCTTGATATTCCCTTAAGCTTATGATTCTCAGTAGTTTATATAGTATAATGGTTCAAATACTGAGTTACATGAGCTGGTTACGTCTATTCATTGCATGATGGATAAACATACTGGTGTCTCTTATCACCTCCTCCTTGGTTGATTTTAGTAATGTAAAAAAGGCCGAGTGATGATCTCGTTTAATATGCTTCAAGATATTTTTGCCTTAGCTCATTGTGGGTTGGACATTTCATTAAGAAATGTCGTTCCGTCTCTACTTCTTCGCGCAAAAAGACACTTCGTATTTGGGTTCATTTCTGTATAGTTTCTGTTACAGTTAAGATTGTTAGCGCCAAGGCGGAGTCTTGCGGTTGCCTGATGAATTTTGTGATTGTAATTTCCTGCAGATATTTTTCGCATTGAAAATGTGTTTCTGAAAGTAAAATAGGTCTGGCAACGGTTACTCGTTTCGCATTTCTCATGCCATTGTTGTATGTAAATATCTCTCATCCTTAGTTTGAGCTGCCTTAAGAATGCATTTACATACGGGGTTCCTTGGTTGATCCAGACTTCTGAGAAGCCGTTTTCATCTAGTATTCTCTTTATTTGCATCGCCCAGCTGCCTCTTTTCGTGTGTTCTGTTTTTTTCGCGTTCATACGCTTGTCTGGGTATTCTGTCGTCATCCATGTCTAATATTTTAAACCAGTGTTTAACAGCTCTCATGGCACTATCTATGTATAGGGGAAACCTACCCAGTTCTCCATATATTAGACAATTTGGTGTTTTTTTCTTTACTCCTAAAAATTTTTTACAAGCCATCATGTGAATCCTTCAATGACGTTATTAAGGGTTGTTCCCCATATTTCTGCTCCATACATGAGAGTGGGAGTTACCTGTGCTTCTATTAATTTGAAATATATATTGAGGTCTAATTGTTTAAGCGCATACATGGTTTTCTGTATTTGGAAGATTTTTCTCTTAGCCTTCCCCACATATTCCGCTAGGGCCATGTCCACTGATAATTTAGTAGTTAGTGTGTAGCCTAGGTATTTATAGTTGTTAATGACTTCAACTTTCTCACCTTTATAATACCATTTTTCTCTTCTTCCCAAGAATTTTCCTTTCCTAAAAACGATGATCTTAGTTTTTATGTAAATTAATTGTCAGCCCTAAATTGTCTGATGTTTGGCCTAGTATATTCAGTAGATGTTGTAGGCCTGCAGGGATCTGAGAAAATATTGCTATATCATCAACGAACATTAGTAGTTTAATTTCTGGGGTTCCTGGTAAAAAATTGGTAGCCCTGGTGTCCCTGAGTGTTTAATCTATTTGCTACTTCGGAGATAAGTAGGGAGAATATTAAGGGGGACATTAGACAGCCTTGTTTTAACCCTAATGGACAGTCTAATAGTTCTGATGTTTCTGCTCCATACCCATAGCATTAAACGGCTGTCAGTCAGCTCTGTCAGGCCGAAGTTTTGTGGCAAATGCAGTCATAAGATAGTCACGTGACGCCCACCCTACTTCCGATTACGGAAGATGCCGAAGATTGTGTACCGTCCGTCATTCTACTTCGGCCTGTCGCCCAAGCAAGATAAGTCTTGTGCTCTGTCTCGCCTATACTTTGCCTTTGTGTAAAGATTGTTGTGTTTGCACTCTGTACTCATTTATCTGTGGCTTCCGCTTATATCTTGACGTGTGAGGTTATCGGATGGGCTAGCATTCTAACCTTATTACTGAAATTTTCTCGCGATCGTGGTGCTGCTCCCGGTTCTTGTCTATTTCCTCCAACTCGGGCTGGGGGCCCACTTGGGGGACAGTCATGCCTCGGGGGTGTGGGACGCACAGATGGCACGCCTCCACATCAAGATATTAGAATTGGAAGCGGTCAGGCTGGCCTTCCTCCACTTCCCAACACCTCATCTCGCCCAACTGGTTCTCCTCCTCACGGACAACACATTGGTAGCCATTACATCAACAAGGGGGGGGGGGGGGGGCTCACTCCATCGGCCTCTCCTACGGACAGAGGCCCTCCTTCGCTGGTGCCACGCACGGGGAACCACCCTCCGTGCGAGACATATAGCGGGGACACGCAACATCCTGGCAGACTCTCTCAGCCGCTCAGGGACCCTTCTGCACACAGAGTGGACCCTGAACAAGCTGACGCTAACCACAGTATGGGAGCACTGGTTCAAGCCCAGGGTCGACCTCTTGGCGACCCGCTTCAACCATCGCCTTCCCATGTATGTCTCTCCCGTCCTGGATCTCCGAGCGTACGCAGTCCATGCGCTCCCTCCCCTGGACGGACTCATCGCATACACCTTTCCCCCTTCCCAATACTTCACAAAGTGATCAGGAAGGCCAGGCTGGAGAGACCCAAACTCATCCTTATAACCCCGTGGTGGCCGCCCCAGTTGTGGTTCCCAGACCTCAGGTCCCTAACTCACGTTCCCCTCTCCAGCTAGCCCCTCGGTGGGACTTGCTCAGACAACCTCGCTCGGGCCTCCCTCACTCCACCCCCAGATGCTTTCCTACACGCTTGGCTGATATGCCAACAAATTGCGACCACCGGTCCCCGCCACCCCCGCGGACAGACCCTGGTCTGTCCTAGATACCCTGACAGAAGCGGGGGCATCGCAGTGATTACGGGACTTGGCCTTGGCCTCGCATAGGACCAGTACCGAGTCCCTCTACAATTACCAATGGGAGAGATGGGTCACGTGGTGCACGGCTAACTCGGTCCCCTACCTCCTCCCCTCCATCATCCAGATAGGCAATTTCCTATCCCATCTTTCGTCCTCTCGAAAGCCCTCGGCTAGTTCCATTCAGGGCTACAGATCGGCCATATGCACCACCATCCGACAGCTGGGCGGCCCATCATTCGACAATGACTTTCTCCTTAGAGAGAACTATCTCGGGGGGTGGCCCTACGGCAATTTCAGTCCCTAGGCGCGCTCCCATGTGGGACCGCTTTCTGGTTCTTGACTCCCTCAGAAAACCCCCTTTCGAGCCCCTCCGCGCTTTTCCCTTTGACATTCTCTCCTTAAGACCACCTTCCTTCTCTCCCTGGCCTCAGCCAGGAGAAGAAGTGGGATTCATGCCCTCAGTGGTGACCCTCGGGACATCGCCTTTCACAGAGACGGCTCGGTCTCGCTTAAGTTCCTGCCGGTTCTTAGCGAAGAACAAGGAACCAGGCACGTCCTCTCCTTCCCTGCTTATCCGCTCCCTAGCGGATATCTTAGGCAGCGAAGGCGGCGGGGACATGGACCGGTGTCCCTCTAAGTGCCTCAGATACTAACTTGGAGCGTTCCCGCCCCAGGCGTTCCTCTCAGAGAAGCCTCCTTATTTCCATCTACCCCAACAGCAAGAAAGACATCTCGGCGGGCTCGATTTCTAGGTGGCTATCCAATACTATCAAATCTGCCTATGCCCAGGCCCACAAAGACCTCCCAGCCCTTTCCCCTCGAGCCCACGAGGTCAGAGCGCTGGCCACGTCCACAGCGTTCCCAGCACTCTGTCCCCGTGCGCCATCTCCTGGAGGCAGCCTACTGGCGTTCGGAGAGCCCTTTCATAAACTTTTATCTAAGGGACATCCGCATGACCAGGGCTGATGGTTCTAAAGGGGTTTCATTTGTGGCGGCCAATGCAGCCATAACAGTTAACCCAGGAAACATTAGGGCGCTCGGCCCTCCTCCTATTCCTTTAAATTCTGCTATGGTCTGACATGGTATAGTATACGACGACCCAAAATGGGGAGTTTGTATTATACTCCCTGTTTGGCTAAGTATACTTACCATGTCAGACTCTAATGCCCGCCCTACCTTCCCCGCTAGCGCCAAGGTTCCCTGGGGTTGCCTTGCGCGCAGGCCTCGTTGAATGACGGACGGTACACAATCTTCGGCATCTTCCGTAATCGGAAGTAGGGTGGGCGTCACGTGACTATCTTATGACTGCATTGCCACAAACTTTAAAAAAAAATCCTAAAAGTGAACTTTTTTTTAACGGTATAACTTACAAATATCAGCATACATGCAACAAAAAATCAAAGAAAAACAAAAATCTTCTTTAGAAATAAAGATAAAAGCACCTAAAAGCAGCATGCCAGAGGGGAACAGTCTACTACTCCACATAAATGAACAAACCTCACATGAATGTGTGTATATGCTGTGAAGTGCGGAATTTGAGAAAATGAAGAAAGAAAGACAAGTACATTTTTACCTTGTGTCTTGTCCCTCCTTCACTTGTTCCTCCATCAGATTGCAGGCATATAATCCAAAAGGGTGCAGGAATGTATTTTCAGCATGAAGATGAGTAATCCATGGCACACAAAACATCTGATCTTGTCAGTAAGTATGATGAAGAAGAGCAGAATCCTTCATTCGAGTCATATGACTTTGAAGACCAAGTACAATGGAATACTAAGCCAGTTGAAACAATTCATCACTTCAAAATAAAAATCACATAGCACAAATAATAATACTCTGCTTCAGATCCCTAATGCTCTCTCTGCTCCATATACATCTCTGGCCCTTGCATCTTCTTCCCTGATGTTCAGTCGTGCCACGGCGTAGTCCTTTCGACGTTTGACGGGTGTCACCAACAGCTGCAGCATCTGCCTTCCTCATCCTGCTGTGGTCCTTGCTAGCAAGGAGCTGAAGTGTGACATTGGACACATCAATGTAGAGGCTGTTCATGACTTTCACCAACTCAAAGGCTCCTCCATTGAACACAGTCACTGCCCTTGCCCCCCCTTCACCCACTTCATCCCCATGAAGGAGGTCTTTGGACAGCAGCCCCAAATTGTTGGAGTTCAGGCACTCATTCGTGTTTTGGGTCCCTCCATGAGTTATCTTTCTGAGAAGTGTTTTCATCAGACATGGGTCGGTATACCGGAATCATTTTATGTGCAACGTCGATTGACACATATTGACACAAAAGTTGACGATGCATGGTCCTTGTGGCTGCCAGGCTCTTTGCCCGAGCAAGTGCCCTCTGGTAGAAGCACCGGCTGTCTGGGCCCAGTGGACACTGGCGGTGTTGAGGCTCATCATCAGTTGACATAGAATGGTAAAGTCCAGCCCATATTGCCCGCCTCATGATGTCGATGTTGTTGGTGTTGCTACGGATTGCGTTGCCATAATAGTCTTGCAGCATGTCACAGACAACGACATGCTCAGCTGTTCCTTCCTCCTCACCCACTGTCTTACTATGCCAGTTTTTCCCGCCGGGGTTCATGTGTACGTGAGCCAATAACCGTCATTGACACGTTCAACGTCCGCCATCTCTCTTCTCTTCTTATGCGAAACAAATAGTCCCTATCGGCCCGTGTTCTGATAACCGAGCCTTTTTGGCGATTCCAGGCCTTGTTCTGCAATGATTTGTTCTCCATCTATTGATAGTGTTCTAATCGCACAGTGAAACATGGAACTTATGGCCAAAATCCCCAGAGAGAGACAGAGAGAGAGACAGAGAGAGTGAGAGAGAGATGGGGGGGGGGGGGGGGGAGGGCCTTTCATACAAGAAGAATAGGCCTACATGGGAATCAGATTCTCCAAAAATCAATGTTAAACACTCATCAACATCAAACATCAGTAAACAAAATAATAAGCATTTAACTTTGATGCTCATGCATACAGGCACACATTCTCACATTCATACATGTGTGCACAACCATGTGCATACCTGCAAACACACAAACACACACACACACACACACACACACACACACACACACACACACACACACACACACACACACACTACATACTGTACATAATTATGCAACATTGGATGTACACAAGTGACTAGCAATAAGACAGTTTTCAGAATTAAACGATAACAGCAACAACAACAAACAAGTTTTAGAATCAATAACGTACTTTAGTGAATTCAGTCAGTCGAACTTGGGGCTAAATGCAGTCGAATTCAGGTTCAACTGATGATGTGGGCAAGCTCCTCATGCTCTTCATTCCTTTCATTCTTTTTCTTTCTTTTGCTCTGTCTTTCCTGGCTTGCTTCTCCCTCTTTTTCTTCTCTTTTTCTTCCTTCTGGGCCACCTTGCTCTGATGTATCTCATCACTTGTGAGGAGTCGATGGTTGGTGATGGCTTTACTGGCTCTCTTGCTGGCAGCACATTTTTTTTTTGCTGGAGTTATTGCAAAAATGTCTGCTATGTCCCGTTGATAGGAAGGCAACTGAACTTTCAAAGGAAGAACTTGCAGCTGAACTTTCAAAGGAAGGACCTGCAACTGAACTTTCAAAGGAAGGACCTGCAACTGAACTTTCAAAGGAAGGACCTGCAACTGAACTTTCAAGGGAAGAACCTGCAGTTGGGGTGAAGGGGAGATTGCCGATACCATCGAGGTCAAGGCAAATAGGGTCACCACCTTCAGCTTCTATAAGTAGCCCCTGCAGCCCAGCCACCTCCTGTGCTCTGATGGGCAGCGTGACGAGGTCGTCGTCTTCTGCCATTGCCATCTCCAAGTGATGCTGAGGATCATCCTGGTGAGGGACAAGCATGTCCTGAACCATTTCTTGATCCTCAGCCAGAGGATTGGGCACTGTAGCAGCTGCTTCAGGTGTGGCAGGGGGCTTGCGGGCAGATCCGTGTCATGCGCCACTCACAATGAAACATGTTCTTTTAGAGTGTTGGGATTTACACGATGTGAGACACAAACATTTTACAGCAAATTCCATGAAAACCTTGTTCAGAGATGTTCCGCCTGATGCGGTCTTTGAGTTCTTGAAAGAGGTTGACATTTTTCATCGGATCTGAGATTTTACAGTGGAAAGATTTTTAACAAAGTTTTGGATGAGATTTTAGACGACATCTTTTAAAGAATTGTGTGGATGAATGACCTGTGAGTTGATTTTAACGTGGTGACAGCCCTGATATGGCCCTTTGCGGTCAGCTGGGCTATAAGCAACATTATCTTATCTTATCTTGCGGGCAGATGGAGAGGGTCTTCTGGCTCTGCTCTATCCAAGGCAGCAGAAGGGGCAAAGACCTCAGGTGGGATTGCAGTCCTGTCAACAGGAAGAATCCCTGTGGCTCTGAAGGCTGTTTTCAGGAGCACTGGTGTCATCACTTCCTCCCACACTTGTCTCATGATGCCTGGCCAGGTGACTTTGTTAATGGTGTGGTTTTAATAGGCAGACATAAACTCTGTGCAATGCGGCTTGTAGGCTTTTTTAAACAGCCCAAACACAACTCTGTCGAGTGGCTGCAGGTAATGAGTTGTATGTGGAGGGAGTGCAGTGATGTGGATTTGCTCTTGGCGAGCAAGCTCCAAAATTTCGATGACCTCATGGCTTCCATGGGAATCCATAATAAGAACTTGTGACCGTGTTGGGCCACAGTTCCTAAGGAAGACATCCTTGAACCATTCCAACCCGATGGCATTCTCCATCCAGGGGTTGGTTTGGTGGGTCCAAACTGATCCAGCTGGCGCATCGTGCGTGGCAAAGGATTGGACTGACCTCACAGTCTTGCCCTTGACTTCCACTCCTGGAATAGTTCTATAAACTTCTGGGATGATTCTACAAAACCCGTAGGAAAATTCCACAAACTTAGAGAACATAATTCCATAATATGTGAAATAATTCTAGAAATTTGTGGAATATAATTCCACAAATTTGGAGAATAATTCCACAACCTGACATAGCACTGCCGGCTCATCATTTTTCATAGAAAAGTTGTGGAATAAGTCCACAAAATCCACTAAGCTTGCTAGAAAAGTGATTTAAGTAAATCAACTGTACGGCATGACAAGGCAACACACAAATATGAACACCAGAAAATCAGTTTCAATTTCAGTTAAATCTAATATTATTCTTCGTAGCACAGGCAAAAATGAAAGGTAAACATTATGAGTCTTGAAACGCACACTCCAAAAGAAATTGCAAGTTATCTCATATATATATATATATATATATATATATATATATATATATATATATATATATAAAAAAAAAAAAAAGGATTGCCGATTTATAATGTCTCTTTATAATATCCAGTTGATGTCCAATTCAGAATCATGGTATGGACACATGAACAAAAGTTTGACTATAGGAACAATTTAAAAACTCAAACTATACAGTTAACATGTTCCTAATATGAAAAAATTATTGTGTAAAATCAAATGATATTCATACATACATGTGCACTTGAGGAAAGGTGGGAAAGGGACAGCACAATTCCGGTTGTAAAACTCCAGGTGCTGCTTTTACATCAGGTTTTATCTGTAGGCACTGAGAACTGCAATGACTGATTAATCATCGGCTCAGATATTTTTGAAACAACAAACTAATAACCAAAGTTATGTCAAAAAAGTACCGAGTATAAGCCCACCCCCCACTTTGTCAAATTCGTGCAGATTACACACCATCACTCGTTTTTGTCAGATTACACACCATCACTCGTTTTTGTCAGACTTGAACTTGTCTCCTCCTGGGAACCACTCCAGTGTCTGATCGTCCTAGCTGCCGTCCAGAGCATTGGACACACCGCACCTGAGTAAGGCCTTGTGATCACGTCGCGTCCAACGCCGTCCCAGGCTCCCCCCACCCAGTTGTTGACGACATCCTAGCGGGTGGGCTGCCTCAGGTTGCCTGCAGCACTGGGCGGTGCCCACACTCTGCCATCCGGGTTGCCCAGCTGTCGCGCACCCGATCCTGCACAATCAATCAGGAACCGCTCTGTTGAATGTCAGAATTATGGAGCAATAATTGTCATTCGACTGTACAACACCAAAAAGATGACCACACACATACACACACGCCCATGCAGACACAGAATCCTGGGCGGTTGGGCACTGGGCACTCTGCCATCCACGTTGCCCAGCTGTCGCGCGCACCGATCCCACACATACACACACGCCCATGCAGACACAGAATCCTGGGCACTCTGCCATCCACGTTGCCCAGCTGTCGCGCACCCGATCCTGCACAACCAGAATCAGGAATCAGGAACCGCCATCAGATATTCTATTGAATGTTAAGAGAATTATGCAAAAAGATGACCACACACATACACACATGCCCATGCAGACACAGAATCGTACTCGCATACATTCCTGCACACACACACCACACACACACATTAAACTTAAAGTCTCATTTACCTTGAAAGGCTTGACGATGCTGACGTCGATGGGTTGGGCGAGGGTTGCGCAACCAGCAGGCACGAGCACAAGGTCAACGTCCAAACTTGGTTCCGTGTCATCCAGCCATTCTGTGTCGCTGTGACGCGGACGTTGGCTGGAATCTGGAGATGCTGACCGGACACGACGAAGAGATCTCTCCAGTGCGTTCTGCTGCCATCAGCAGCGGCACAGAGTGCTTTCGTTGTCTTTGATGCGCACCATTATTTAAGTGGGGGGGTGGGCGTTTACTCGTATCATGGGCTCTCTGAGTGTCTGTCTCTCTCGCATCTCTCTCCTCTGTTGGAATACACAGATGGATAACAAACTCTTTCAGATCCGTCCAAATCTAAAGGAGTTCCTCCCATCTTCGTCTGGTGGTCGTAAAGAAGAAACAGTTTCTGTGCCGGCTGCACACCGGCCATTCCTATATTACCCATTCCTACCTTTTAAAGAGTGAAGATGCTCCTTGGTGCATTCCGTGTCATGTGCCACTCACAATGAAACATATTCTTTTAGAGTGTTGGGATTTGCACGATGAGACACACAACATTTTACAGCAGATTCCATGAAAACCTTGTTCAGAGATGTTCCGCCTGACGCGATCTTTGAGTTCTTGAAAGAGGTTAACATTTTTCATCGGATCTGAGATTTACAGTGGAAAGCTTTTTTAACAAAGTTTGGGATGAGATTTTAGACGATGTCTTTTAAAGAATGTGTGTGGATGAGATTTTAACGTGGTGACAGCCCTGATATGGCCCTTTGCGGTCGGCTGGGCTATAAGCAACATTATCTTATCTTATCTTATCTCTCTCCCTCTCTTTTTTTCGCACATACATCTCCCTCTCTCTCTCTCTCTCTCTCTTTCTTTCTCACTCACATCTTTTTTTTTTCTCTCTCACACACACATACGTCTCTCCCTCTCTCTCGCTCTCGCATACATCTCTCCCCCCCCACTCCCTCTCTCTCAATACATGCAGGGCATCATAGTTCTAGTTCTGTAAATTGTTTTGAAGAACTTCATAGACCCTTAATAAAGCATTGTATCTCGTTTTCTGTTCAGATAGTTCTTGTAACTGATTAAATTTGTCACGTTCTGCAGCTAAAAAGGTTTGAAATACAACTGAATCATTAACTGTAGAATCTATACAGAGACGATCATTAAGTTGGGACGGGGCTTGTTGGGCCGGGGTTGGGAAGGAGGTGCGGGGGGAGGGAGCATGGGGGACGGCCTGGTGCTGGGGCTGCATCGGACTGCTGTATCAGTTTCTGCAAATGGTCCCGATCTGAGGATATTCTCACAATCTAAGAAGAGGGACTTCCTGGTTGTGTCAGATTCACTGTCAGCTTTGGAGGCCATAGCTGGCCGCAACCTTCGGCATACCGAACTTTTACACTTCTGTGAACCTTTTACCAAGTTGAAAGTGGAGGGTTACAACATTATTTTAGGTTGGGTTCCTGGTCATGTTGGCTTCGGAGGGAACGAAATGGTTGATCGTTTGGCCAAGAATGCCATAACAGAAATTGTCCAAACATATATATCCCCTGCTCGGATCTGAAACCCAAAATTAACGATTATGTCAGAGACCTCTGGCAGGAGGATTGGAATACACAGACGGATAACAAACTCTTTCAGATCCGTCCAAACCGAAAGGAGTTCCTCTCATCTACGTCTGGTGGTCGTAAAGAAGAAACAGTTCTGTGTGGATGAATGACCTGTGAGTTGATTTTAACGTGGTGACAGCCCTGATATGGCCCTTTGCGGTCAGCTGGGCTATAAGCAACATTATCTTATCTTATCTCATAGACCCCTAATAAAGTATTAGAAAATTAAAAAAAATTAAAACTTTCAAAACCGGGTAGATATATCCACTTACCTATTCTGTTTAAGCCACCACGGTAACTACTTCTTTTTGGCCAAATATATTTGTGCCAAGCCTCACTGACCTAACTGCTTGGCCCACTCTCCGAGCTAATTTTAATTTTAAACACCGCGCCTTTCTTCCGGTGCTGTTTTGATCTCTCTTTGTCCTTTTCCGTAAAGATATGAAAGTCTTCCGGAAGTCCAAAAAAAATACGTCTAAACCCGTCTTTTAACACTGTGAGTCCTTTTTCTTCTTGAACTTCTTCTAGCTCTGAAAGTAACCTACAGAAAATTGATAGAAGAAGTTTACTAACCGCTAGAACTTGGTAGCCAAATCCGTTTTTGTCTTTCACAGAACTTTCTACAGTCACAGTATTTGAAAAAATTTCTGACAGTGAGGGTAGTCTTTGAGAAATTTCTGTGGAAAAAACAAGTTCGGCTAACCGCGAGTTTTCAAACAAACTCAAATGTAACAAAACACCACTCACCGTTTCTGAAGGTATTCCGAACTGTGAAAGACTGGTGAGATTATTTTGAATATCTCTATAAAAATTTTTCCAATGTTCTGCACGACCTTTACTGATGTATTCGGTTTGTAATCTGAAGGCAACAGGAGACCAGGGGAGAGAGCGGAGAAAGTCTTCAGGGTTCACCTTCACAGGACACATTGGAGAAACGCCTTTAGAGAAAACATCACACAAAGTCAGGCTGAGAGTGAAAGTCTGGGGGCAAGGCTGAGAGTGAAAGTCCGGGGCTGCGCAGCTGTATATATTTTATCTCAGAACCAATCCTAGGACGTTGAATTCGGGAGCCAATGGGATATGCGGAGAATATCATGTGACTAGTTAAGGACCAATCATGGAATACAATTGCATAATGTCAGTTTGTTCCCGTTTAAGTGGTGTTTTCCGCACGGATCATAACTGCGATGCACCAGCCTTGCACATAGATGAAAGCAGCCGCTGGAACGTTTACTACGGAAACTGTGCAGATCTACGTGTGTGTATGTATGTGTGTGTGTGGGTGTGTGTATAAACTCAGCTTCTGCGCACTGCTGTTAATGCTAACAACATGAAGGTAGCCAGAGTTGCAACACCTATACTATTTTAGCTTTTGACCAAGCTGAAAGCGGAGAGTTACAACATTATTCTGGCTTGGATTCCTGGTCATGTTGGCATTGGAGGGAACGAAATGGTTGATCGTTTGGCCAAGAATGCCACAAGAGAGAATCTGTCAAACACCTAACCCCTGCTCAGATTTGAAAACCAAAATTAACGATTATGTCAGAGACCTCTGGCAGGAGGATTGGAATACACAGACGGATAAACTCTTTCAGATCCGTCCAAACCTAAAGGAGTTCCTCTCATCTTCGTCTGGTGGTCATAAAGAAGAAACAGTTCTGTGCCGACTGCACACCAGCCATTCATACTTTACCCATTCGTACCTTTTAAAGGGTGAAGAAGCTCCGTGGTGCATTCCATGTCATGTTCCACTCACAATGAAACATATTCTTTTAGAGTGTTTGGATTTGCACGATGTGAGACACAAACATTTTACAGCAGATTCCATGAAAACCTTGTTCAGAGACGTTCCGCCTGACACGATCTTTGAGTTCTTGAAAGAGATTAACATTTTTCATCGGATCTGAGATTTTACAGTGGAAAGATTTTTAACAAACTTTTGGATGGGTTTTTGGATGTATTTTAAAGAATTGTGTGAATGACTGACTTGTGAGTTGTTTTTAACGTGGTGACGGCCCTGTGTGGCCCTTTGCGGTCGGCTGGGCTGTGGGCAACATTGTCTTATTTTATTTCAACGTGTTGGTTTTTAATCCTAGGATTGGTTCTTTTAATCTGTTTTTAATGGGTTGGGTGAGGTTTTGCTTTTATCTTTTTTTAACATATATACGTGGTAGTTTGGAACGTGGTGACAGTCCTGAGATAACCTCTGCTGTTGACGGGACTATAATTTTAATCTTAATCTTAATCTTGATTAAGGCACGAACACAAGGTCAACGTCCTGTTCGTCAAGAGCTGCTCGAACATCAGCTGCCCCGTGAGCGGCGTAGTTGTCCAGTAGAAGCAGGCGCAGAAGTCTTTGAAGCAGGTGCAGAAGTCTCTGAAGCAGGCGCAGAAGTCTCTGAAGCAGGCGCAGAAGTCTCTGAGGGACCAAGTACACGCTCTGGTTCCGTGTCATCCAGCCATTCTGTGTCGATGTGACGCGGACGTTGGCTGAAATCTGGAGATGCTGGCGGACACGACGAAGAATCTCTCCAGTGCGTTCTGCTGCCATCAGCAGCAGCACAGAGAGCGACTGTAAAACCCCTCTTTTCTCCTTTCGTTGTCTTTGATGTGCACCATTATTTGGTCCATGTTTAGCATGTCCTAATGCGTGTGACGAAGTCGCAGGATATTTCTAAAGTGCAGGAACTACTCCTCAGTCTACCGGCACCTTCTGGTTACTGCACGTACAGAGGCGACTGGATACATTAGCCATGCAAAAGGGGGGGGGGGGGGGGGGGGGGGGCGTTTACTCGGTACTTCACTCTTTGCACGGATTTTGCTCCAAAGTAGGGGGTGAGCGTTTACAATGTTATGGGCTTATACTGCGTACTTTATATGGGCTCTCTGAGTGTCTGTCTCTCTCTCTCTCTTTCTCACACATCTTTTTTTTTTTTCTCTCTCTCTCTCACTCACACATACGCGCGAGCAGACACATTACACACACGCTCACGCAGATACATCTCTTCAATGCATACACACCTCTATCTCTCTCTCACACACACATGTCTCTCTCCGGCAAGAATTACTTCCCTCCCCCAAGATATACACATAGTCTTATCTCCGTTATAAAACAGGACACGACATGTCTTCTGGAGAGGACATGGAGTGGCGGCGGGCCGTGGGTGGGTGGAGAGCGCTTAACAGGGACAGTAGGTTCAGTTATGACCACTTTATTATATTGAAAAACCTAGTTCTTCTAGTTCTAAAGAGAATTGAAAACCTAGTTCAAGTTCTGAAAAGAACTGTTTTGAAGAACTTTACAATAGACCCCTAATAAAGTATTGTATCTCATCTTCTGTTCGGACAGTTCTTGTAATCTATTAAATTTTTCGTTTTTTCAGCAGCTGAAAAGCTTTGAAATACTACTAAGTCATTCATTGCAGAATCTGCACAGAGACGATCATTTAAAGATAGCTGTGGCTGCCCTGTGGCTGACATGGGCTGATGCCATGGAAGTTGGGACGGGGTTTGTTGGGCTTGGGCCGAGAAGGAGGGTGCAGGGGGAGCGGCCTGGTGCAGGGGCTGCATCGGGGCTGGCTGATGCCATGAAAGGAAAGATGGCGACAGTCCTGAGATAACCTCTGCTGTTGACGGGACTATAATTTTAATCTTAATCTTAATATTGAAATAACAACATTTTAAGAACTGTGTGAATACACACCTGTGCAACATGGAAACTGTGTCCTGCAAACACATGTATACAGTCCGGCAATTTAGTTCCCAGTCGCACAGTTTGTAGGCAAACGCTGGTACTCCCTTCTTCCCTTCCCCCCAAGATCCTTCTTCCGTCCCCCCCCCCCCCCCCCCCCCCCCAAGATATGCACACAGTCTTTATGTCCGTTATAAAACAGGATGTCTTCAGGAGAGGACGTGGAGTCGGCGGCGGGCTGTGGGTAGGAGGAGAGCAACAGGATAATAAAACCAGTTCTAGTTCTGAAGAGATTTACTATAGACTCCTAATAAAGTATTACAGTCGAACTCGGTTATAAGAACATCGCAGGGGCAAGCATTTTTGTGTCCTTGTAAGCGAGGGTCACTGTAAGCGAAAACTCGGTTATAAGGTCTTTTGTGGAAGTGTGTGTTCTTATAACCGAGGAGAGAGAGAGAGAGAGAGAGAGAGAGAGAGAGAGAGAGTTTTCTTTCCCAATTACTTCCATGAAAGTAATGCGCAAACTAAACAAACAAACAAATAACAAACAAACACGACTGATTTGCAAGTGTGAGAGAAAGTTTTAGGAAGGGCAAGGAGCAGGAGAAGCGGTGAAAAATATACAGGAAAGAAAAGTCGGTACATGTATGTACATGTACTTGCGTCTTCTTCACAAAAAAGTTAAAGTGCAGTCAAACCTGCTTATGCACACACACACACACACACAAAAAAAGAGTAATGAGCGGTCAAATTCTGACAAAATGACAGAACAAATATATGTATGTAAATTCGACTTTTTATTTGGCACCACACGTATATCTGAAAAAAACACAAAAACAATTCAAAACAGAAACATGTTGCCAAAAAATGGCAAATTTGAGGTACACGCCTGCTGTTGCCACACATGTACTAAAATCATAAACCAAATATTCTTATTAATCAATCCTAAATCTTGGAAGCTTTTGAAAGAAATTTGACATAAAAAAAAAAAACAAAAAAAACTGGCTCATGCTAGAGCACCATTTTCCCTATATAATCCCAATCCGGTGTGGTTGACTTTACTTGAAGTTCAGAAGCGGAATGCCAAGAACAAAATTCCATTTGTACACCAACTTCGTGGAAGCTTTTGAAAGTGAACTGACATAAAGAGAAAAAAAAAAAAGCTCATGCTAGAGCACCATACTTTTTCCCATCTAATCCCAATCTGTTGTGGTTGACTTTACTTGTTGAGGTTCAGAGGCAGAATGCCGTGCACTTCACTGTACACTAACACCCGTTCAAAATGACCGCAAAGGTTTCGCAAATACACCCTTTTCTGGCTGATCTCATCTCCAGGAATTGAGAACAATGGCATATGCGGTATCCATTGTCTAGTGGTCTCACTCACAGCTGTATACACAACAATTGGAGTTTGAAGCAATGTTGCAGCTGCATAGATTTCTGCGTCTGAACCCCAGGTGGTCAGTTCCAGATTGTTTCTTGCAACGTATTGCCCAACGTCCTCCCCAACATAACCTTCAAAACTTCCTGTGATTTTCTAACATGAAATCCACAATCAAAGCTCTGATTTGCTCGTGATTGCTTTGCGTTCCACAAATTTCTCTAAACTAATGGCCCTATACAGACCGTTCCCATCCCCAACTATCGTGTTCACTTCTAGTGGCTTTCCCATATCTAACTTGCTCTGTCTCTCTGGCAAATCAAACGGTTTAGGCAAAGCTAACCTTTCAGCTTGCTGTTCACGCCAGGAACCGCTCGTCGGGTTGAGAATTTGGTTGTGGTCCTGGTTCGAATCCTAAAATACGAACTGCTCTGTTCTCCTCCCTCTCATGTGTCATCCCCTCTCCACAGTCATGTGTCATCCCCTCTCCACTATCATGTGTCATCTCCTCTCCACTATCATGTGTCATCCCTCTCCACTGTCATGTGTCATCCCCTCTCCACTGTCATGTGTCATCTCCTCTCCACAGTCATGTGTCATCCCCTCTCCACTGTCATGTGTCATCCCCTCTCCACTGTCATGTGTCTTCCCCTTTCCACTATCATGTGCCATCTCCTCTCCACAGTCATGTGTTATCCCCTCTCCACTGTCATGTGTCATCCCCTCTCCACATGTGTCATGTGTTTTCCCCCTTCATCCCCAGTCATGTGTGTGTCTTCCCCTCTCCACAGTCATGTGTCTTCCCCTTTCCACAGTCATGTGTCATCCCCTCTCCTCATCCCCTCTCCACAGTCATGTGTCATCCCCTCTCCACTGTCATGTGACATCCCCTCTCCACAGTCTGTCATGTGTCATCCCCTCTCCACTGTCATGTGTCATCCCCTCTCCACTGTCATGTGTCATCCCCTCTCCACTGTCATGTGTCATCCCCTCTCCACTGTCATGTGTCATCCCCTCTCCTCTAGCTCTGTCATGTGACATCCCTCTCCACTGTCGTGTGTCATCCCCTCTCCACTGTCATGTGACATCCCCTCTCCACTGTCATGTGTCATCCCCTCTCCACTGTCATGTGTCATCCCCTCTCCTCTAGGTCTGTCATGTGACATCCCCTCTCCACTGTCATGTGTCATCCCCTCTCCACTGTCATGTGTCATCCCCTCTCCTCTAGCTCTGTCATGTGACATCCCTCTTTTCTCTGTTATGTGACATCCCTCTTTTCTCTGTTATGTGACATCCCTCTTTTCTCTGTTATGTGACATCCCCTGCCTCTCCTACTATCTGTGTCTGCTTTCCCCGGGGCCCCAGTCTCAGTCCTAAAAAAGTCAGTAATATGTGTCTGGTCTTTTGCGTTAGTCATGTGCTTTTCCAGCAAAGCAGTGAACGCATGAAAGGACTTTAGGACATGATCAGCACAACCAGATCTCAAACAGTACGCGTTGATTTTCTCAACACAGTCTAATGCAGCCTTGCTTGTAATGCGTGGCATCTCTTCCCCACAGTCTTCCTCTCCATCTGATGCATCTTCAGTGACAGTTCCTGGGGCTTTTGATGTCGAAGGGGCTGGCATGGTTGGAGGAGTCGGCCCTGAGGTTACAACATCATCATCAACGCTGAAGTAGTCGGAAGGGGAAATGTTGAATTCCTCGAACAGACGTGCAAGAAGAGGCTCCTGCTTCTCACTGGGCATATCCGCGGGATCCGTTTCTTGTGAGCCGCTGCTGTCACCTGTGTCTTTGCCACCAGAGGTGCAAAAGCCTGCGCTCCGGAAGCTGTTGGCGATTGTTGACTGAGACACTTTGTCCCAGGACTCTTTCAGGGCGGAGGCTGCTCCAAGCATACTGAACTTGAAGTCCTCTGATTTTCCTCCAGCATCTATGTGTGCTAGCAGCTTGGAGACCACCGCCAGTCTGTAGTGGTATTTCATGTTGCGGATTATGCCAACATCAAGTGGCTGCAGCTCTGAAGTGGCATTGGGAGGCAGAAAAAGTACTTTGGTTGCTCTGAGTGGGGGAAGTTTGTGACTTGAGCAATTGTCGAGCACCAAGAGGACGTCGATTTTGTTGCTGCATTTCTCTGTCAAATGAGACTAACCATGGTTTGAAAATCTCACTTGTCATCCATGCTTTGGCATTGGCTTTGTAGTCAACAGGCACCTTGACTCCACGGAAGCACCTTGGCTTCATGAACTTGCCGAATACGCCGTCCCAAACTCCCACCCCCACCTAGTTGACGACATCCTAGCGGGTGGGCTTCCTCAGGTTGCTGACAGCACTGGGCGGTGTGGGCACTCTACCATCCAGGTTGCCCAGCTGTCGCGCACCCGATCCTGCACAATCAGAATCAGGAACCGCCGTCAGATATTCTATTGAATTATGTTACAGAGAATTATGAGCAATAATTGTCATTCTACTATACAACTCCAAAAAGATGACCACACACACGCCCATGCAGACACAATCCTGGGCGGTCTGGGCACTCTGCATCCATCCACGTTGCCTGCACAATCGGAATCAGGAACCGTCATCAGATATTCTATTGAATGTTACAGAGAATTATGGAGCAATAATTGTCATTCAACTGTACAACTCCAAAGATGACACATATACACACACGCTAATGCAGACACAATCGTACTCGCATACTTTCCTGCACACACACATTAAACTTAAAGTCTCATTTACCTTGAAAGGCTTGACGATGCTGATGTCGATGGGTTAGGCGAGGGGTTTGCGCAACCAGCGGGCAGGTTAACGTCCAGTGCCGTTCTGCTGCCATCAGCAGCGGTACAGAGTACGACTGTAAAAGCCCTCTGCTCTGCTTTCTTTGTCTTTGTGATGCGCACCATTATTTAAGTGGGGGTGGGTGGGCGTTTTCTCGTACTTCTCTCCAAAGTAGGGGGTGAGCGTCACTTTATGGGCTCTCTGAGTGTGTCTCTCCCGCATCTCTCTCTCTCTTTTTCGCACATACATCTCCCTCTCTCTCGCTCTCGCATACATCTCTCCCCCCCCTCTCTCTCAATACATACAGGGCATCATGTATCCGTACAGACACTCACACATACGCGCGCATACACACACGCTCACGCAGAATACATCTCTTACATGCATACACCTCTCTCTCTCACACACACCCTCTATGTGACTTTATTCTGAAAAGAAAAACTAGTTCTAGTAGCTTCATAAACCCTTAATAAAGCTTTGTATTTCGTTTCCTGGTCGGCTAGTTCTTGTAATTGATTAAATTTGTCCCGTTCTGCCGCTAAAAGGTTTGAAATTGGGACGGGGCTTGTTGGGTCGGGAGGGAGGTGCGGGGGGAGCATGGGAGGAGGTCGGGTGCTGGGGCTGGGGCTGCATCGGGGCCGACTGATGATGGGTCGGGGGGCCGCGGCTGACTGTTGGGCCGGGAAGGAGGATACAGGGAGGGAGGGAATGGGAGGCGGCCGGGTGCTGGGGCTGCGCCGTGGCTGACATGCGCCGAAGCCACGGAGGATGGGAGTTTGGGACTGGGCCGGGCCGGGAGGGGGGATGCAGAGGGGACATGAGAGGCAGCCTGGTGCTGGGGCTGTATCGGGGCCGACTGATGATGGGTCGGGAGGGAGGGAGCATAGGAGGTAGCCTGGTGCTGGGGCTGCATCAGGGCTGGCTCATGCGCCCATACATACTCCTTGGGTTGCTGATAGGGGGGGTCCAGCCCGTAGGGGAGGAGCGATGGTTCGGGGGACGCCGGTCCTGTTAGCGCGGAGAGGTACCGCGGCCGTTTTGCGGACGACGGCCCAGGGTCACTCCTCATGGGAGCGGGTTGCTCCCATGAGGAGTGACCCTGGGCCGCTGTAAGGGGGACGGTTGCTATGGGGTCCGGGGCCACTACGGTGGGGAGAATTACTGTGGGGTCCTGGACGGCTGCAGGGAGGAGAATTACTGTGGGGTCCTGGGCCGCTGGGGGGGGGGAGAATTACTGTTGGGTCCGGGGCCGTAACGGGGAGGGAGGAGGAAGGATACTGAGCTGCTACAGGTGGGGTAAAGGTGTCTTGGTCTGGGGCGCTTGATACGGGGTCTTCTAATGCTCGAAAAAGGGCCTGAATTTCCTCGCTATCATCTTGTTGTCTTCTATAAGGAGAAATAAGGTCATAGCCTGTACAGGCGCTTCCTGCCTCCATGCCAGACCGTCGTATCTAAAACTCTTGGACCCTATCCACCATCAAGGGCTTCGTCTCTGTCTTGGAGCATTCCGCACCACCCCTGTGTACAGCCTGTACGCAGAGGCAGGTGAACCTTCACTGTCCAACCGCAGGCTGAAACTGTCTTTGAATTACTACGTCAGACTGTTCTCCGAACCTGAAAACCCTGCCTATGACTGTGTCTTTGACCCTCAGTTTCAAAGCAAATTTGACAACAGCCCTAACTGTATTCCGCCGTTTGGTCTTCGTATGCAGCCTCACGCACGGAATGCAGGTCTAGACCTAGGAGTTGTGTCCGATTTTTCCAAGTTTCCGGATCAACCTCCGTGGACCTTTTTCACACCAGAGATCGTTTTGATCTTGCAGCTTTTCGCAAAGAGTCCACCAGCTCTCTAGCATACAAGGCTTTGTATGCTGACCTCTGTTCGAAATTCTCATCCTATCAGAAAATTTTCACTGACGGTTCCAAGTCTGAAGATGGAGTGGCCTGTGCAGCCTACTGCCCTGGTGCTCCTTCTCAAATACTGTTAGAACATATTCCTTCCGACGCTTTCTGCTTACTCTGCTGAAGTTACAGCTCTGGTTCTGGCACTACGGATAATCTCCCAATCTACGAAGAGGGACTTTCTGGTTTTGTCGGATTCGCTGTCGGCTTTGGAGGCCATATCTGGCCGCAACCTTCAGCACCCCGAACTTTTACACTTTTTTTACCTTTTTACCAAGTTGACAGCGGAGGGTTACAACATTCTTCTGGCTTGGGTTCCCGGTCATGTTGGCATCGGAGGGAACGAAATGGTGGATCGTTTGGCCAAGAATGCCACAAGAGAGAAACTGTCAAACACACCTATCCCCTGCTCGGATCTGAAACCCAAAATTAACGATTATGTCAGAGACCTCTGGCAGGAGGATTGGAATACACAGACGGATAACAAACTCTTTCAGATCCGTCCAAACCTAAAGGAGTTCCTCCCATCTTCGTCTGGTGGTCGTAAAGAAGAAACAGTTCTGTGCCGGCTGCACACCGGCCATTCGTATTGTACCCATTCCTACCTTTTAAAGAGTGAAGAAGTTCCTTGGTGCATTCCGTGTCATGTGCCACTCACAATGAAACATATTCTTTTAGAGTGTTGGGATTTGCACGATGTGAGACACAAACATTTTACAGCAGATTCCATGAAAACCTTGTTCAGAGATGTTCCGCCTGACGCGATCTTTGAGTTCTTGAAAGAGGTTAACATTTTTCATCGGATCTGAGATTTTACAGTGGAAAGATTTTTAACAAAGTTTTGGATGAGATTTTAGACGATGTCTTTTAAAGAACTGTGTGGATGAATGACCTGTGAGTTGATTTTAACGTGGTGACAGCCCTGATATGGCCCTTTGCGGTCGGCTGGGCTATAAGCAACATTATCTTATCTTATCTTACCAACCAAACTGCTTGGCCCACTTTCTGAGCTAATTTCAATCTTAAACACCGCGCCTTTCTTCCGGTGCTGTTTTGACCTTTCTTTGTCCTTTTCCGTAAAGATATCAAAGTCTTCCGGAAGTCCAAAGAAAATACGTCTAAACCCGTCTTTTAACTCTGCGAGGCCTTTTTCCTCTTGAACTTCTTCTAGCTCAGACAGTAACCAGCAGAAAATTGAAAGAAGAAGTTTACTGACTGCTAGAACTTGGTAGCCAAGTCCGTTTTTTCTCTTTCACTGAACTTTCTACAGTGACAGTATTTGAAAAAATTTCTGACAGTGAGGGTACTCTTTTCGAAATTTTTGTGGAAAAAAACAATTCCGGCTAACTCTGAGTTTTCAAACAAACCCAAATGTAATAAAACACCACTCACCGTTTCTGAAGGTATTCCAAAATGTGAAAGGCTGTTGAGATTAGTTTGAATATCTCTATAAAATGTTTTCCAATGGTCCGCGCGCCCTTTAGTAATGGGTTTGTTTGCACTCTCAAAGCAACAGGAGACCAGGGGAGCGATCGGAGAAACTCTTCAGGGTGTACCTTCACTGGAGACATTGAAGAAAATTGGTTCCCGTTTAAGTGGCGTTTTCCGCACGAAGTGCGATGCACCACCAACTGCGCAGATTTCTCTCTCTATCTCTCTCTCTGTCTGTGTGTGTTTGGGTGTGTGTGTGTATAAACTCAGCTTCTGCGCATTGCTGTTAATGCTAACAACATGACGGTAGCCAGCGTTGCAACGCCTATAGTAATTTTAGTCCAATTCCACCCCGCTGCCCAATCATCGTTTAAACAGTTACAGAATTG
Organism: Conus betulinus; assembly: GCA_016801955.1. Taxonomy (NCBI): domain Eukaryota; kingdom Metazoa; phylum Mollusca; class Gastropoda; order Neogastropoda; family Conidae; genus Conus; species Conus betulinus. Next base: position 71,990 of record JADBJO010010100.1, read on the forward strand.
TACAAAACCAGCCCAGCCGTTGTTTTGCATTATCCAAGGCTGGAGGACTCGCTCGGCGTAAAGTTGCACCCAGTCAATGACAGAATACACAACCGTGTATTCGGGGGAGACTTTAGGAAAGCATGTAAAGCAAACTGTGTCCTGCGTAGTAAAAGTACATTCCAACCCTCCCCCAGTTCAAACTACCCCGAAAAAAGCTCGTCTGCCACACACTGGAAACTCTGAAATGTTGTTTCACTCAAAATCAATTTGTTGTTTTTAAAAGTATTTGCGTTCTATGTTGTCACAAAGACGTCTCATGGCGGTTTGAACTTCACTGCATGTAACGTAGTCTTTCTTTGGCCCAGAAATCCCTTTTTTTTTTTTCAAATAATACCAATGTAATCTTCAGCCACAGACCTCCTCATAGAACTCATTGTGAGTCGGTTATAAAAAAAATATTACTTTGACCACGTAGTTAAAGGCAATAAAATACATACAGATGGCAAATCTGGTAATCCTGTTGCCCCATTCTCTCTGTCTTTTTTGTTTAGTCAGGGAAGGGAATACAAACTAGGGAAGGGAAAATTACAGGAACGAAAGTTGTGTACTTAAGCGGCTGTCTCATTGTTGCTACTATAAAAAGGGAACAAGGAAACAAGGGGGAAGGGAAAAAAAAAGGACCACATAGACTATATATATATACACTGGCGGCGTGTAGTTAGTCGTTAGCATTTCAACATACTTCAGTGAGTGCTTTCTTCAACATACTCAGTAAGTGCTTTCTGTGTTTGCCTGTGGTGTCTCTTTGCCTTTTTCCCAGAGGTAAGTTGATTCTTATGTTCCTTCTTCCACTAATCCGATAGAATAGCTAGTTATTTAGTTATTTGCAGTAACAACTATTGTGATGCTAACCGCAACTGCTCTTTCTTGCGCGTCGAGTTTATGTATCTTTATTGCCTCTTACACACACATACACATACAGATACACCCACATCCTTTTAAAAAACACACAATTCTGTTTGTTCAGAAAGCTTACGGAGAACAGAGCATCCGACCCAATCCTGGAAAGAACGGGTACACGTTGGGTCCAATATCTTATACCCGCCGAAGCTGACCACGTGTGCGCGGGGTACCGACGCCTGCAAGACTACTGAAATTTTTACGATTGAACTAAACGTTAACCCCCCAAAAAAAAATAACGATGTATACTGTCACAGAGTTTTGCAAAAGGCTTGTAGACAAAGAAAAAACTTTTGTAATTGTAATAAACGTTAGTAAGATTAACCCTGTGTACGAAAACGTTGATCCAGACCTATGGGAAAAGGCGATTAAGCGAATGACTCATGAAGATATTCGTATGGTTTGTTCGGCCCTCAATACAGGAATTGATTTTGACTGCCCAAGGCACGTTCGCCGGCTAAATAGATACGTTAAATATTTATTGTTGAGGCGGGTTTTAACGAACAGAGACCCGTTTCTGTTTATAGACCTGTGTCGCGTGAACAACATCGACACGGTTGATTTTATGAAATGGTATACGTACGAAACGTGTTTTTGGAAAGAGTTTTAACCGGGACAATTGGTTCTACATTCAGATCAGTGGACAAGTTTATAACCGTATGGAGTGGATGATGTTTTATGCGATGGAAACCACCAACTGGAATAGAGCCGTAGCCCTGATAGAAAATGTGTACGACGAAAAAAAAGCAGAAAAAGCACACAAAACAAAGTGTGAAGTTAGTAACGCACTTTAATGAACGACACAAAACAAGACAAGAAATTTTCGGCAATAAGCCTTCCTCAGCGACAAAAACAATGAAAACAATGCAGACATTAACATGCACAATACCCCCCTTGTGAAGCCAAACCAATAGACACTATGACGTTTTGTTACGGTTATACCACTTGCCAAGCGCGCACGAACTAATCGATTGGCAGACAACGTTTATCAAATGTTGTAAGCGAGTGCTGCTCCATCGTACGGAAAGAAAAGAGAACAACAATTCCTGGAAACCGTTTTATATTTGAACCAATAAGGATCCGTAATGTGAAAAGTGAAGCGGAATGGTTTAAACACCTGCTAATGAGAACGTCTATGTTTTCGTGGATACAAGATCGTATCACCAACGCAGCAGCGCCCACGTTACAGGAAAGTTGCCGAACCGCCGTTCTTCGATCGCTTCAGGGATCGACCATACAAGAACGGGAAACCGCTATTGACAGATGTATAGAGAATAGCGTTATGCGCTCCTTTTTAAAATTAAAGAGATGATTATGCTTCAAACACGGGGGGAACATGCTACTTTTGGTTGGTTCTTTGCTCTGCTACCAGCACATCATCATGATCATCATCATCATCCTCGCTCCTGCAACCGTACTCTCGTTGATATTGCACCCAGTAAAGCCCCCAATACACCGGTAATTTAGCTTTGTCTGTCTCTCTTTGACTCTTAGCTTTGTGTCTGTCTCTCTTTGGCTCTTTCGTTGTTATTGCAATATTAGCTGGCAATGGTCCCAAAAAGAAATGAGCTTTCAAAAATGATAACCCGCCATCTGCGCTTCGATCACAAGGCCTCGGGGGATTATGTGATTGCGCCTTTTCTCTCTGTGTGTGATGGACTTTTTTACGTCCTCTCTCTCTCTCTCTCTCTCTCTCTCTCTCTCTCTCTCTCTCTCTCTCTGAGACTAGCTTATTTAAACTTTTCAGTCTTCTGTGCTAAATAAAATAATATAATGTCTTATGTCCCGCTTTGTTTTTTTATCTTATTGTTCTCTTATGTCCTGCTTTACTGTCTTATGTCCCGCTTTGTTGAGAAGGGAAAGAAGTTGGATGATGATTGTTGTGTTATAGGGTTACTTTGGGACGGACCGACCCGTGCTGTCACCAGCTGGTCACCGTGTCGGGACCTGGAACACGCCTAAGGGGCCAGGAGTGAACGAACGAGTGGCGACTACGTAACGGTCACGCCAACGACTGCAGTCGGGGGTCACGCAACAAAAGGCACGTGCATCGTGCGGGACTCAGGGATCGGGGAACGTCTACCTCAACGAAACTCGGTCCTTGACCCTCATCGCACACGGCTGGCGTCCTAGACCCAACCCCTGCCTGCGACGATTGTGACCGTGATCACGTGATCTCACAAAAAAACAAACCAAAAAAACGTGCCTGGTCAGTGTGCGAAGACAAAAGCTGCAAGGGACTTTTCGTCTCGTACAGCAATCTCTCTCTCTCTCTCTCTCTCTCTCTCTCTCTCTCTCTCTCTCTCTCTCTATACATATACATACATATGTGTATGTATATGTATTTGATCATGTTGTCCACCCTTTTATATTAACATATTCTATATGATGATAATAATTGTTTGTTCACACTATAATTGCTAGTTTGTATCATGAATAATTTTTAGTTTCCATTTATAGGAGAACATTGTGTATTGTTGTTGAATTCTTTTGTTTGTTTAGTATATATAGATTATATTGGCTTTTTTTTTTTAACTTGTTATTTCAGGGAAATAAATATAAAATTTTTTTCAAAAAATGGCATTTGATAATAATAATTGGGATAACGGTCCCGAACTTCAAGACCCAACAGGAACCCCAGCCTGACCTGAACATTCAGGATCACCTCCCACAGGTCAGGACATGGCTTGATATATGGGATAAGAGTCAGATTGCGGCAGCCTCAAACCAAACTCTGTTGCAACGGTATGTGGAGTTTCTAAGGACTGCCCCTTGATAGAAAGGCTAGGAAGAGAACTGCCCACAGAGGAAAGCGATAGGTTAGTGTCTACCCACTTAGGATACATATATAATTTTGAAGAAACTGAGGTTACCCTGGTTGAAAGATACTGCACCCGTCCGCTCTTGCCACCCCTGCAACAAATGTGTGTGACTATGCTTGTTTGACAATTATCGTACGAGTTGTGATGAACTGCCACTCCAACTCAATGCGGAAATAGTTTATCTTAGGGCTGTTGATTATTATTGGGAGCGACAGTTTTCTATAGGGATTAGTTTTTAAGGATTGCCCCTTTGATAGAAAGGCTAGGA
>JADBJO010010101.1:0-5000 GCA_016801955.1 Conus betulinus
AGATGTATGTAACCATAATAATCGTCTGCAATACAGGGGGATGATGGAGGCCCCGTCTTCTGCCGATGCCCCCCATGGGCGGAGTACGTTTGGTTGGAGTCATCCATGACATGGACACGACTTCGGGATGTCCCAGTCCACAGTACTACACGCGTGTGACCGTCCTGCGGAATGAAATTGAGACTAACATTTGCTAATACAGGAAAATGAATCAACCTTTCTTTTAACGACTGACACCGTCAGTTTGCCACTGATATATCTGATCTGTGATTTCTTCGCTTCTTTCGGCTTTTAGTTTAACACTGGCTTCCTTGTCCATTATTCAGGATTCAATACATTCTGGTTGGAACTCTGATTAATGTTCAATAAAATGATTACTGCACATGGTGTCTGCAGATCTACAAAGTGATGTATCTATTTACATAGAGATCAATGGAAAACAGCACACACACACACACACACAGACACACACGCGCGCGCGCGCGCGCGCTCATGCATGTGTGTGTGTGTGTGTGTGTGTGTGTGTGTGTGTGTGTGTGTGTGTGTTTCACACACATTGCATGTGCACACGCCCATACACACAAACACGTGCACGTACATCATGTACAATATAAACAGAGAGTGTGAGAGAGAGAGAGAGAGAGAGAGAGAGAGAGAGAGAGAGAGAGAGAGAGAGAGAGAGTTGTAGATGCAGTATCTGTAGAGAGAGAGAGAGAGAGAGAGAGAGAGAGAGAGAGAGAGAGAGAGAGAGAGAGAGAGAGACTCAAGACTCAGGGACTCAAGATTCAAGACTCCATGTTTTATTTGTTAAGGTCGTAACACCTTAGAACAGGGAGAAATATTTCTTAGTGTAGGGATAAATGATTCTTGTCACAAATGAATATTGGTACTCTTTATATAATATCCATGAATCGGTTTTGCTTTACATAAGCAAATGCTTTACATGAACACATAGCTCATTGTTAAATAGTATTTTCATTTGATGAAGACATAAACAGGGTTATTTTGAAAAGGCGTGCCTTTTTGGAATACCTGTGTGTGATAAATTTGCTTTTCTATAGTCTTTTTAAACTCGGGACAAGCCATGACGAAATGAAATTCAACTTCTTTCATTTTTCGACAAAATATAAAGATGTTTTTTTTTTGATTGTCCACTACGGAAGTAGTGAGTAAGAGATCAATGGCACTACTAAATCTGAACTTAGTCATGATACGTTTTAGATGTTTGTCTACTTTCATTGACATATAGACAGGTATACATCGAAAATGAGAGTATACGTTCTTTAAAATTCAGATCGATCACTATCATGTACGCCTACATGACGCTTCCATGTTTTGCAGTCTGCAATCAATAAGTCTTTCTCGCCATGCCTGGATCTCGTCATTCATATCCCAACACCTCGTTTTATCAATACAAATCCGAAAGCATATTCACACAATCATTCTCACATTGGCCGCCTTGTTTTTCCCTACCTCTTTCATTAAGTCTTACAGCATTTGATGTACTTTGTTTGGAAATACGTGATCCCCGAATCTGAATGATTTCAAGCCGGTGTCAATCCCATTTAATGACAGAATACAAACATATTGGACATCTAGAGGTTTCGCCATGCACCAAGTCAGTTGGCGTTTGCAACGATGCTCCACGAAAGCTTTTCAAAGCAAAATGATGCATTTTCTCACAATGTACAGCAGCGACAGCATCAAGGCCCCATATTTCAGCTCCATACTCCACCAACGGTTGACCTTGGCCACGAAATAGCTTCAAAAGCTAAGAAAGGCCATTGTTATTTAGCAAAGTTCTTTAGTGCACAGTAACGTATTTGAGTGCCACTGACTACATACTTGCAAGCTAAGACAAAAAACTCGAAGGTCTTGAGGAACATGTTCCACTATACACATTGACACCAGGCATTATAGATCCGTTGTACAGCCATCTTTCTCTCGCTGCAAGATATCTACTCTTTCTAAAAAGAAATATAGCTTTTCAGCTATATTAACTCTTCATTCATTCTAACGTATGACTTCCTGTGTTAGTTCATTGATGAACAAAGAAAGCAGAACAGGACTACAGACATCGCGCTGTGTTTGACTCCAGAAGTGCAGTTTTCAATATCTGTCGACGCAACCCTAGATCGCATTCTTGCTTTTACATAATCATACATACTTGTAACACATTCATACAATCTCCCGCAAGTACCATTTTAAAGCAAGGTAAACCACAGCAAAGTTATGTCGTTGATATGATAGATATGAAATCACAAGACGTAATAATCAATAAAACTGCCTAACTACAGTACCAAAGACATGTGGTCCTATTAAAAACTCTCACAAACACACATTTGACAACTACAAGAAATGATAGAAAACAAATCAGAAGACATATAGCCATTAACACTGCCTAATTTCAGTACCAAAGACCTGCGGTCCCTATTCAATCCTCTCACATACACATATCTTACAACTATAAGAAATGATAGAAAACAAATTATTAGACACAGTAGTCAGTAACACTGCATACCATCAGTACCAAATACATGCGGTCCTACTCAATTCTCTCACAAACACATTTTACAACTAAAAGAAATGATAAAAAAACAAATAATTAAACATAATACTTATTACCACTGCCTAACTTCAGTACCAAAAACATGCAGCCCTATTCAATTCTCTCGCAAAAACACACATTTACAACTAACAGAAATATCAGAAAACTAAACAAAAGACTAAATAGTCATCTACACTGCTTAACTTTAGTACCAAAGACATACAGTCCTATTCCCGCGTATTACAACTACAAGAATTGATAGAGAACAAATCATAAGACACAGTAGTCATTAACACTGCCTAACTTCAGTACCAAAGATATGCTCTCCTATTCAATTCTCTCAGAAACATACATTTTACAACTAAAAGAAATTATATTAAAAAAAAAAAAAAACATAATACTTTTTAACACTGCCTAACTTCAGTACCAAATACATGCAGCCCTATTCAATTCTGTTACAAATACACATTTTACGACTAAAAGAAATGACAATACAAAGCATAATACTAGGTAGCCATTAACACTGCCTAACTTCAGTATCAAAGACAGATGGCCCTATTGAATTATCTAACAATCAATCACAATTTTACGACTATAAGTAATGACAGAATACAAATCATAAGACATAATGATCATTAACACTGCCTTACATCAGTACCAAAGACATGCTGTCCTATTCAATTCTCTCACCAACACACATTTTACAACTAAAAGAAATGATAGAAAACAAATAACAAAACATAATAGTCATTAACACTACCTCTACTGTCAGTCGCCGGTACACATACCACTTATAAAAGACACAGTCCAATACAGTATGCATATTAAGCAGCAGTTTTCCACAATTTGCAGGACATGATCTGAGTTTCGAAGATGCAGAGGCCCACCTTAATATTGATCATTGTATGTGGACATACTTTCCTCAAAAAGACTAGAGACAGTTGAAACTCTATGTTTAAATTACTCTTAATTTAAACTAAATTCTAATGAATCGTTCTTCAACATGAAAATATGATGAGAATCAGTGCCACATTTCTGCCTAGTGCTTGCCACAGGGAATGATAGCCACATCCAACTTGTTGATCACAAGTTGAATCAGAATCTGTAGTAATCAGCTGGCCTGCAGAGACTGCTTTGAAGAAAAGCACACAAAGAAATGGGAGACAGGTACAAAATTTGAATTTTTGGCATGTTCGTTGTCTTTATTTAGCCTACCTGGGTTTTTCGCAGAGAAAGCTTAGACGAACATCATCTCAAATCTCCGTCTTCTTTATTTACCCGGCTTGTCTCACAGACAGCTTAAAGCAACAAAATCTCAAAGCTCCTTTGTCTTTATCTGCCTGGCTTGTCTCACAGATAGCTTGACACAATAAAATCGCAAAGCTCCTTTGTCTTTATTTGGCCGTTTGTCACATATATAGTTTATAAACATCATCTCTAAGTTCGGAAAAAAAGAAAAAAAAAAAGGGAAACACAAACACAGACAAAAACTTAATGATGCATATTTTCACTATTATGTTCCTAGCTTTCCCCCCACCCCCGCGTTCACCTTTTTTTTTTTTTCTTTCTCTTTTTGGAGTAGACCTCTCCCATCCGAAGGCCTTCATAGTACCAAGGGGGTGAATGGCTGTTGGGTTAAACAGTCTCGAACCGTATGCAGTCTGGCCCTAGGGCGACGCCAGGCTAATAGACTTCATATGTGCAGGCGTTCCCTACATGTATGGACATCCATTGCCCTTCCCTGGTACGAGGCTCTGTCAGGGCGACCGCTTATGACCCCTCAACACTAAGAATACCATCCTATGGGTTCTCAAAATACTTTGTCTCGCTTGCACCTTGGGGATCTTTGGGTGCAGGCTTCGGGACTTAAAACTGGATCCTCTCACAACAATAGTCGGCGCAGCAAAAGAGGTGAAATAAGAAGAAAGTACGTACGTTGGAATACAACAAATGCTGAAAGACTATCCAAGAAAGATTTCAGGATTTGTGCTTGGAACTGCTGTAGTGCTAGAACGAGGATCAGAATAAAAAAAAAAAATAGTATATGACTTTGATGTTCTGTGTCTACAAGAAACTAGAAGTGCCGCACACAGACCATTACAATTGGATGAATTCATATATATTCCAAAAGCATGATGGATAATGACTAGCTATGACAGTAAGAAAAACAACTTCAGAAACACGCTGCCCAGAACAGACTTGGAAAAATGGTGTGCAGCACACGTGAACTAATGGGTGTGAGGCTAGAAAGACCGGATGGTAATCAGGAAAGCCTTGTACTGACCAATGCATACAGATATCCAGGTACCCACACATCAAAAACGGATTGGACCTTTCTGGAGAAAATAGAACATAAGTTTTGAAGACTCTGTTATACCATGTGGAGATCTTAATGCAGGCTCAAAATTATGGGATCAACATGGTACCAATCCTCAAGGAATTGCGCTGGAAG
>JADBJO010010101.1:10000-12500 GCA_016801955.1 Conus betulinus
TTTTGTGTGTCTTTGTGACTCGTTTGTCCACGTTTCTCTGGGCGGTTCGCTGACATTTATTTAAGATTTGTTTAGATTTCCGCCTGCAGTCGTCTCACTTTGCAACTAGATCTTTTTCTCTTGACACAAGTGTGTAATCTATGATCTATGGTAGCCATCGTCAACATAGTTCTCCACGTAGGATGGTGAACTAACGAAAGCATCAATCACATCGCCCACAGTGGTCGGCCTTAAGTCTTTTTCTCTTTGTTGAGGTCCAGTACCATACCTTGCCTCATAATGACTTACTGCCAAATTCTGAAATTGCAAAAAAATGCATGTGAGTACTCGTACCAACCCGTTTCCCTTGAGCAACTCCTGATATCTCTATGCAGTTCTCATAACAAATCAATAGACACAAGGGTATTGACACCCCAGCTGAATATGAACACTTAAACTTACATATACAATTAAAACAACATATTATCAATACAAACAACAACAAAAGGACATCCATTAGACTTATGAGCAACAAGTCAGAATCATTAGAGCAACAATCAAATACAAAGACAAACGTAAATTTCAGCATTCATGCAATTCGGTATTTCATCTTTTAAATCAATCCCTCTGTAAATGTTCAAATCTGAGTGATGAAAATTAAAGAAAAAGAATGGCAAAGATGATTAAAAGCATGTCTTACTTCAGGTGATGCAGACATAGCCCTGGTGCGCTTGGTAAACGAGGTTTACTTGAATGAGCACGTGAAGTATCATTCCGACCTGGATTACGACTTCACGTGCCGAACTAGCTGCAAAATATATGGCTGGGGAGAGCGAGGACCCGACGCAGGTAATCCCTCTGTTCTCACTTCTATCAGTAGTAACAGACAGATGGCATAGAAGTGCTCTGACAAGATTTTGTACCAGAACATTTGGACCTCAGTGGAAACAAAGCATAGGTTTTTCTTACCTCTGTAGAAGTGTATAGTTGTCCATTCTTTAAACCAAACACCACTGAAGATCAGCACATTTTTTATCACTCAAAATCTCGCACTAGAATTGCCGTTCATCCCAGGCAGTGTTTGTGACGAATTTTCAGACTAGTCGACAATTGCATAAACTATATGACATGTTTGCTTGTTGTTTTGAATATCATGTTGTTAAACCTAGGCCATGTCAATTTATTCAACATGCAACGGTAATTTAACTGTTTGTATTTACACGCATTTTCCCTTGTGCTCAGATGACTACTTTCAATGCATATGCAAAAACTCTCTCTCTCTCTCTCTCTCTCTCTCTCTCTCTCTCTCTCTCTCTCTCTCTCTCTCTCTCTCTCTCTCTCTCTCTCTCCTTCACACACACACACACACACACACACACACACACACACACACACACACACACACACATACATAGATGGATGGATAGACAGATAATGGATGGATAGACAGATACATGGATAGATAGATAGATAGATAGATAGATAGATAGATAGATAGATAGAGATAGATAGATAGATAGATAGATAAATGGATAGATACTTACATACATAGATACACTGATACATGCTTATGTATGCCTGTTGAACAAATTAGTAGTGGGGAAAACAAGTGTAAGATAACAAGTTTCCAATATTGAAAAGGAAATGTACAGACTAAAAGAAAATTGAGGGATAGATGGAGAGGGTGGGAGAAAGAAAACAGACACGGGGAAAAGTATTCCTCATTAATACAAAATCCTGTGTGCTTCAAATGGCCAGGGGGTAGTCCCTACAGAGGGAACCTGACGATACTCGATTTGAGCAGCTGCTCTGGCTTGAACAGCCAGTTGACAGAAGATGCCCACATCTGTGCCTCCGGTGCCTCTCCATGCAAGGTCAGTAGACAAATGTGGGAGGGGTGTGCTTGAGTTGGAAAAGACAGTAAGAGAAACATGTGAAAACGTTGGATTCACCTTTTCCTATCGGACAGAATCGTTCCCTTCATTTACCACCCAGGATGCATACCCCCACGCCTAGTGAGTATACTGATGTCAGGAAATTGATTAGTAACTTTCTTGTATAGCATGCGCACACATCCATTTCTTCCATAGCACTGCTTCTCATATAGTATATGTCTGTGTTCGTATCCTCATACTACAGATAGCGTTTAACTTCGTCCTGTTTCTTTGTGCATTTCTTTCTTTATATCATTTGTTTCGATAGAAGTTACATTTGGACATAAGATGGGTACACGGATAATGATTGAATTGACCAAAATGTCTGCTAGCAAGACCAATAACTGTGCAAGTTATGATGGTTCTTTGCATGCCTATCAAGGCACACTGTCACCCATGGCATTCACATTATGAGGTTAAGTGAGATTGCACCGCCTGAATCATTGTAGCATGTGTGGATCTCTGTAAACTAGCCATGTAGACCTGAGGTTAAGTGAGATTGCACCACCTGAATCATTGTAGCATGTGTGGATGACTGTAAACTAGCAATGTACACCTTAGGTTAAGTGCGATTGCACTGCCTGAAT
>JADBJO010010101.1:16372-21372 GCA_016801955.1 Conus betulinus
TACAGTTTACTGCATATATTACACAACAAAATTACTCTATTATTGTTCAGATTGTTGTGTCATCTTTTTTATAAAATGAGAAGGCAGAAGATTTGATCCACTTTACCGCACAAAAAGTCACCACTGCACAAAATGTCACAATTGTGACATTTTGTGCCATTTGTTGCATTTCGTGCAGTGAACGACTGCACAAAATGTCACAACTCGCAGTTGTGACAATTTGTGCACCTAGCCCCATTTTCGAATTCACTCTTGCACAAAATGTCACAACCTCTGTCAGTCTTTCAAGAAAGCGAGCAGACTATTAAGCTTGTTTGTGTGTGTTGTTTGTGTGTGTGTGTGTGTGTGTGTGTGTGTGTGTGTGTGTGTGTGTGTGTGTGTGTATGTCTCCCACGTCGGCCCAAAACGGGCATTTGTGGCAATGTCTATTCACGCACTTAAGACAGCCTTCTCAAATTTGTTTGTTGATTAGATAAGGCATGCAGATACTGCTCGCAAAAAATCAAGGTCAAAGGACAAGGTCAAAGTCACGCAGATTGTTGAACACACCCTTTTCCTTTTTCCTGCAATATTTTCCAAGGTCAAGGTCACGCTGATTGTTGAACACCCATTTCCTTTTTTCTGCAATATTTTCCACATCTTTTAAGCTAGATTTTCCAAACGTGCTGCACAGGAGCATAGCCTTGGGAAAAACATATGACAAACCGGACTAATTGTGTGTTGTTTCTGTTAGCTTCATTAACCAACATGGGCCATCTCTCGTCTGGGTTGTCATCTCGTAAAACAAGTGCAGTGAATACAAACTAAAAGTATATATAACATACAACATTGAAAATTATAAATTACGAGCCAAATTGAAAAACGCAAGGAAAAAAATGCATCGACATCATAGAGTATATTCACCCATCCACACACCTACACCCACACAGATGAGAGACTTGTGACAATTTGTGCAGCAGTGATTTTTTAAAAAAAAGCTTACATGTGCATAAATTGTCACAATTGTGACGTTTTTGTTCAAATTCTGACAATTTGTGCAGTGAATAACTGCACAAAATGTCGTTGTGACATTTTGTGCAGTGGTGACATTTTGTGCGGTAATAGTCCACCATCTTGGATATACCCCTTGTTTCAAAAAAGGAGTAACCGAATGTAACCAGTCTATGACAAAGTTAGACTGGCAAACAGCTTTCATTAGTTCACATATAATTCCATCTGTACCGGCAGCTTTGCAAGATTTCTTCTTTCTCAGAACAATCAAAACTTCTTCTTTGGATATGGGATGGTTTAGATTGCCATCATTTAAATCTGCTTTATCGATGTCATTTTAATTTCCCAGATCATTATGAAAACTAGTGTATCCTTCATGCAGATATGTGAAATGCTGAAAACATGCTTCTAGGCGTATACTACTCACGGGTTGTTTTCTTTTTCTCGAAAGATTGTGAACACAGCAGCACCTACCAATACACACATATACCCCCCCCCCCTTCCCCCCCCCGTCTCAACCCCCTCCCCCTCCCCCTTAAAAAGTCTCGGTTTTTGTTTACAGATTGGAGTAATTCTGTTAGTACAACATCATTAGTATTGTTTTTCCTTTTCTTTTTAAACGATATTTATATTCTCACTTAGCTTAGCAGTAGGCCACATGGCATGGTTTGACAACAAATGTCGAAATTTCTTTAATAAGATATGGACATTTCTTTTGTTAGCTCGGTATTCCGTATTAAATCAGACGTCTTCCTTCTGACATTTTCTTATACAAACCTGTGTCTTCATGCATTCTACAGTCGCTTTTACATTACGATTAAACACATTTAATACTTCTTCAATATATATACTGACCAGTCTTCCAGCCTCGTACATGCACAATCGCATTATTTTAGTTCAACAGCGCCTGATCCTTACTTATAAGGACACATACTTATGACATGGGGAAGTAAACTCCAGTACCAAGGACATGCAGTCCTATTCAATGCTCTCACAAACACACATTTTGCAACAGTAAGAAATGATAGAAAAACAAATCATAAGTCTAAACAGTCAACATTGCCTAACTTCAGCCCCAGAGACATCTGGTCCCATTCAATTCTCTCACAAACACATTTTACAATTATAAGAAAGGATAGAAACAAATCACAAGACACAATAGTCAATAACACTGCCTAACAAATCACAAGACATAATAGTCAATAACACTGCCTAACTACAGTACCAAAGACATGCGGTCCTCTTCAATTCGCTCACAAACACACACATTTAAGACTATACGAAAATATCGAAAACAAATAAAAAGACAAAATGGTCATTAACACTGACTAATTTCAGTACCAAATGCATGCGGTCCTATACAATGCTCTCACAAACACATATTTTTTTCAACTATAAGAAATGAAAGAAACAAATCATAAGACATAATATTCATTAAGTCTGCCTAACTTCAGTACAAGAGAGACATGTGGTCCTATTCAATTCTCTCAAAAACACACATTTTCAGACTATAAGAAATTATAGAAAACAGATCAGAAGACATAATAATCATTAACACTGCCTAACTTCAGTACCAAAGACATGCAGACCTTTTCAAATTCCTATTCAATTCTCTCAAAAAAAAAACACATTTTACAACTACAAGAAATGATAGAAAGCAAATCATAAGACATGATAGTCATAAACACTGCCTAACTTCAGTACTAGATATGCGGTCCTATTCATTTCTCTCAGAAAAGCGACATTTTACAACTATACGAAATTAAAGAAAACAAATCATATGACATAACAGACAATAACACTGCCTAACTTTAGTACCAAAGACATGCAGTCCTATTTAATTCCTCACAAACATGTTACAATTATAAGAAATTATAGAAAACAAATCATAAGACATCATGGTCATTATCACTGCCTAAAGTCAGTACCAAAGACATGCAGTCCTATTCAATTCTCTCACAAACTCATGTTTCACGACAATCAGAAAAGATTGGAAAAAGAAATCGTAAGACATAATAGTCACTAAAACTGCCTAGTTTTCAGTACCAAAGACATGTTGTCCTATGCAGTTCTCTCACAAGCATAATTTTAAAACTATAAGAAATAATACATAATAAATCATAAGACATAGTAGTCATTAACACTACCTAAATCAGTACCAAAGACATACGGTCCTATTCAATTACCTCTCAATCACTCATTTTCCAACTATAACTTATGATCGAAAACATACTGTAAGCCATAATAGTCATTAAAACTGCCTACTTCAGTGTCAGAGACTTATTCAGTTCTCTCACCAACACACGTTCTACAGCTTTATGATATGATAGATATGAATCACAAGACGTAATAATCAATAAAACTGCCTAACTTCAGTACCAAAGACATGTGGTCCTATTTAAAAAACTCACAAAAACACACATTTTACAACTGCAAGAAATGAGAGAAAACAAATCAGAAGACATAATAGCCATTAACACTGCCTAATTTCAGTACCAAGACCTGTGGTCCTATTCAATCCTCTCACAGACACACATCTTACAAATATAAGAAATGATAGAAAACAAATTATAAGACACAATAGTCAGTAACACTGCTTACCCATCAGTACCAAATACATGCGGTCCTATTCAATTCTCTCACATTTACAACAACTAAAGATGAAAAAAAAAACAAATAATAAAAACATAATACTTATTACCACTGCCTAACTTCAGTACCAAAAAACATGCAGTCCTATTCAATTCTCTCGCAAACACACATTTTACAACTAAAAGAAATATCAGAAAACAAAACAAAAGAAGACTAAATAGTCATCTACACTGCTTAACTTTAGTACCAAAGACATACAGTCCTATTCCCGCATATTACAACTACAAGAATTGATAGAAAACAAATCATAAGACACAGTAGTCATTAACACTGCCTAACTTCAGTACCAAAGATATGTTCTCCTATTCAATTATCTCAGAAACATACATTTTACAACTAAAAGAAAATTATATTTAAAAAAAAAAACATAATACTCATTAACACTGTCTAACTTCAGTACCAAATACATGCAGCCCTATTCATTTCTGTTACAAATACACATTTTACGACTAAAAGAAATGACAGAATACAAAGCATAATACTAGGTAGCCATTAACACTGCCTAACTTCAGTATCAAAGACAGACGGCCCTATTAAATTATCTAACAATCACACATTTTACGACTATAAGTAATGACAGAATACAAATCATAAGACATAATGATCATTAACACTGCCTTACATCAGTACCAAAGACATGCGGTCCTATTCAATTCTCTCACCAACACACATTTTACAACTAAAAGAAATGATAGAAAACAAATAACAAAAGATAATAGTCATTAACACTGCCTCTACTGTCGGTCGCCGGTACACATACCACTTATAAAAGACACAGTCCAATACAGTATGCATATTAAGCAGCAGTTTTCCACATTTGCAGGACATGATCTGAGTTTCGAAGATGCAGAGGCCCACCTTAATATTGATCATTGTATGTGGACATACTTTCCTCAAAAAGACTAGAGACAGTTGAAACTCTATGTTTAAATTACTCTTAAACTAAATTCTAATGAATCGCTCTTCAACATGAAAATATGATGAGAATCAGTGCCACATTTCTGCCTAGTGCTTGCCACAGGGAATGATAGCCACATTCAACTTGTTGATCACAAGTTGAATCAGAATCTGTAGTAATCAGCTGGCCTGCAGAGACCGCTTTGAAGAAAAGCACACAAAGAAATGGGAGACAGGTACAAAATTTGAATTTTTGGCATGTTCGTTGTCTTTATGTAGCCTACCTGGGTTTTCGCAGAGAAAGCTTAGATGAACATCATCTCAAATCTCCTTCTTCTGTATTTACCCGGATTGTCTCACAGACAGCTTAAAGCAACAAAGTATCAAAGCTCCTTTGTCTTTATCTGCCCGGCTTGTCTCACAGATAGCTTGACACAATAAAATCGCAAAGCTCCTTTGTC
>JADBJO010010101.1:31372-41372 GCA_016801955.1 Conus betulinus
GTCTCATCTTCTCTGGATGAAATTACGGTAGTGTCATCCATAAAGCCTTGAGAGGGGGCATCTTGTATCTATCGCCAAAGTCTGTTTGTTTTGCATTGCTTGTTGCTGCTTTCAAGATAACTTCCATTGCCAACACGAACAGAATTGAGGAAATTGCACAGCCCATTGCAATGCCCACTTCCAAGTTGATCCAATCTGTTGTGTACTCCTTGTAGAGAAGCGCATTGAGAAGCCATTGAAGTACTTCTTGAGCATGTCGTGGATGTTCTTTGGCACATGGTACATCTCAAGAGCCAACTGTATCATCTCATGGGGTACAGATCCATATGCGTTTGCAGATCAAGCCACACTACGTCCAGGTCTCTCTTTTCTGTTTTTGCTCTTTGGATTGCGTCCCAGATCATTGTGGCGTGTTCTACACAGCCAGCCACGCCTGGGATGCCACCTTTATGGACTGACACATCCAAGTACTTGTTTTCCATGAGGTGCTTGGTCAGCCTTGTCCTTCCTTTGTTAAAGCAGAACGTAAACTACAAGGGTTCATCATTTTCATCTCGACTAGGACAAAGTTACGGAAATTTAGACGCAAAAGATCAGAACCAAACTGGCAGGATTACTTTGAAAGCAAACAGTCGTACCAAATTTTAATCAAAGAAAAGAGAAAAGCATTTAAAAAAAGCGAAAGCAGATGCCCTCATGAATCATATAGGTAACCCAAAGCTATTCTGGAAAGAAGTCAATTCGTTTTTGCATCTGAAGCCCAAGGAAGTCTGTAGTGACAATATCACAAAAGACAAATGGTTTGATCATTTCAGTGAAGTGTCTAAATCAAACCAGTGCGTTTCAAACGAATCTAACGTTCATCATTCTATTGATTTTGCTACACTACCAGAAATTGACATACTCGATCAAGCCATTACTGAAGGTGAGGTTCGAAGAGCATTACGACATTTAAAATCTGGCAAAGCTTGTGGCTCAGATAACATCCTGGCGGAAATGCTGAAGTCAGCAGAAGAGTTAGTTTGTGAGTTTTTAACAAGACTATTCAATTCAGTTTTTTTTTTTTTCTTTCTTTTTTTTTTTTTTTTTTTTTTTTTTTTTTTTTTTTTGTTTTGTCGGGGACTTTTCCAGACATGTGGCGGGAAGACATCATTGTACCCATTTTGAAGAAAGGTGACCGTGAAAATCCGTCCAGCTATATAGAGGAATATCACTCCTGAGCTTGACAGGAAAATGTTACACATCTATTTTGAACAATCGTTTATATTTCTGGTTGGAAGATAATAACAAATTGTCAGAAACACAGGCGGGACTCAGAAGAGGATACTCTACCCACGGATCATCAATCCATAAGTATTTGAGCAAACCTGGAAAACTCTATGTATGTTTCGTCGATCTAAAGAGGGCGTATGACTCGGTTCAGCATGTAACCTTACTGAGAGCCCTGGTCAAAGCTGGCACATCATGTACATTTACCAAAGCAGTCATGGCGATGTACGAGTCTTTAAAAGCACGCGTACGTGTGCAGAACGACTTCACAGACTGTTTCGATTGCCCACAGGGTTTGAGACAGGGATGCGTTGCAAGTACAACATTTTTCTCCGTAATCATCAATCACTTATCAGAACAATTGTCGGTGGAAGGAAAACATGGTATACAAACTTTGTCCCGGTCTTGTTGAACTTTTCATTCTGATGTTTGCAGATGATCTTGCACAACTGTCAAGTTCGCCATCTGGCTTACAGAACCAGATTAATTGTTTAGTTAAGGCCTGTTCTGACATCAAACTTGAAATAAACTGTGACAAAACTAAAGTGATGGTTTTTAGGAAGTTCCCTGGGAGACATGAGAAATGGTATGTTGGAACAGAACAACTCGAAGTCGTCAACAGCTATGTCTATCTTGGCTTTACTTTCACAGCTACTATGAGCGCTTATCAGCAGGAAAACGTTTAGCGATCAAAGGTAAACGAGTAACTACCGACATTATCCGATCTCTGAGACGAATCGATAGCATGACGACAGAAACGTTTTTCAAACTGTTCGACACAGTGGTTCAGCCGACTCTTCTATACGCTTCAGAAGTCTGGGGACCATTGCAGGACAGTGATCAGGTAGAAAAGGTCCATGTGTATGCCTGCAAAAAGTTCTTGAATGTGCCTGTGCGCACACCATCACTCAGGGTCTACGGTGAACTAGGACAGTATCCCCTTCAAGTGAACTGTTGTATCAGAGCTGTGAAATACTGGCTATGTATCATAAAGATAGACACAGATCGCCTGCCCAAGCAAGCTTACAACTTTCTAAATAGGGCAGATAACCAAGGGAAAATTAACTGGGTCACAAAACCTAGAATACTTTTACAGACATTGTGTTGCAATTTCGTTTAGCTTAACCAAAGTCTGGAAAACGATTTAATGTTTGTCTGTTTTTAAATTAAACAAAGATTACAGATGTAGCAAAACAAGAGTGGTTTGCAAACATAAGCGACAGTAGACGTTTCACCTTGTATACATCATTCAAAACAATGCTTGTACCAAAATTATTTTTCTGAAGTTAAGATAAAGTGTGCTTCAAAAAATCCTTGACGAGGTTCAGATAGGGGGGTGAGCAACATAAACTCTCACAGAAATCGTTTCATGCTGGATACTTCTGCGGGAATGAATGACTGTCCCCTCTGTGCAGATGAACTAGAGGATGAAAAACATGTCTTGTTTGTGTGTCCTCAGTTCAACAATATTCGCCTCAATATTTTAAAAACTATTCCACCTCATTTCGAAAACCAGTATCTGATAAAAATTTTAACATGTAAAAATGTTAATATTACTCGTCGGCTTGTTTAGTTTTTGTACATTTGTTCTGAAATAAGAAAAAAAAAAGAGCCAAGTGCTAAAAGCTTCATAGTGATGTGTTAAAAGCAAAAATCTCCAGAAGTTATCAGATGAATGTATACGCATGAAATGAAAAACAAATAAGTTTTTGTCCGTCCGCACTTATGCCTGTAAGAATTTGTCAGATCATTGCTTTCAGTGTGATTCATTCCCCCTTGAAATGATTTGTAACGTCACGCACCCTGTGACAGAGGCCATCGAGCAATAAGTCATTAATGTTCGAGTTCGAGTTCGAGTCTCTCTCTCTCTCTCTCTCTCTCTCTCTCTCTCTCTCTCTCTCTCCCAGATACTGCACCTACAATTTGAACCCTGTCTGTCTGTCTGTCTGTCTGTCTGTCTGTCTGTCTCTCTCTCTCTCTCTGTTTTTTTATATGTGTGTATGTACGTGCACTTGTTTGTGTGTATGGGCATGTGCACGTGCAATGTGTGAAACACACACACACACACACACACACACACACACACACACGTGTGTGTGTGTGTGTGTGTGTGTGTGTGTGTGTGTGTGTGTGTGTGTGTGTGTGTGTGTGCTGTTTTCCGTTGACCTCTATGTAAATAAATACATCACTTTGTAGATCTGCAGACACCGTGTGCAATAATAATTTTATTGAACATTAATCAGAGTTCCAACCAGAATGTATTGAATCCTGAATAAATGGACAAGGAAGCTAGTCTTAAACTAAAAGCTGAAAGAAGCAAAGAAATCACAGTTCAGATATATCAGTGGCAAACTGACGGTGTCAGTCGTCAAAAAAAAGGTTGATTCATTTTCCTGTATTAGCAAACGCGGCGAGTCTCAATTTCATTCCGCAGGGCGGTCACACGCGTGTAGTACTGTGGACTGGGACATCCCGAAGTGGTGCTCATGTCATGGATGACTCCAACCAAACTTACTCCGCCCTCGGGGCATCGGCAGAAGACTGGGCCTCCATCATCCCCCTGTATACAGACGATTACTATGGTTACATACCACTCTCTCTCTCCCTCCCTCTCTCTCTCTCTCTCTCTCTCTCTCTCTCTCTCTCTCTCTCTCTCTCTGCATGACAAGACCTTTTGGTGTATTTGTATGATCACTTGCGCACGCGCGCGCGCGCGCGCGCGCGCGCGCGTGTGTGTGTGTGTGTGTGTGTGTGTGTGTGTGTGTGTGTGTGTGTGTGTGTGTGTGTGTGTGTGTGTGTGTGTGTGTGTGTGTGTGTTGTTGTTGTTGTTGTTGTTGTTTGTTGTTGTTGTTGTTGTTTTTGTTGTTGTTGTCATTTGTGTGTTTTTTTTGTGTGTGTTGTTTGTGTGTGTCTGTGTGTGTCCTTGTGTGCGTGCCCCCCCCCCCCCCCCCCCCCCCCACTTGTGAGATAGGCTATGTATAAAGACAGATATAAAGATGCACAGAGGCACCCCGTTTCTTCTCCTGCCTCTGGCATAAACACAAATATATTGTCACTCACTCGCTAAAGCAACAAAAATTCAAATATACGCGTTTGTCATAATAGGCCCATCTCAAATGGTGTCAATTTCGTTACATACAAATGTAGTAACTGACTTATTGAATAGATCAAATCATTTCGTAGCATGTTATTGAGTTGACTTTGTAAACAGCTTTGAGTGAAGTGAAAAGTTTGACATTATTTCCCAGCGCAGGTCTACATTGCTAGTTTACAGTCATCCACACATGCTACGATTATTCAGACAGTGCAATCTTACTTAACCTCAGGTCTACATTGCTAGTTTACAGTCATCCACACATGCTACAATGATTCAGGTGGTGCAATCTCACTTAACCTCATAATGTGAACGCCATGAGTGACAGTGTGCCTTGATAGGCATGCAAAGAACCGTCATGAGTTGCACAGTTATTGGTCTTGCTAGCAGACATTTTGGTCAATTCAATCATTATCCATGTACCCATCTTATATCCAAATGTAACTTCTATCGAAACAAATGATAAAGAAAGAAATGCACAAAGAAACAGGACGAAGTTAAACGCTATCTGTAGTATGAGGATACGAACACAGATATACTATATGAGAAGCAGTGCTATGGAAGAAATGGATGTGTGTGCATGCTACACAAAGAAAGTTACTAATCAATTTCCTGACATCAGTATACTCACTTGGCGTGGGGGTATGCATCCTGGGTGGTAAATGAAGGGAACGATTCTGTCCGATAGGAAAAGGTGAATCAAACTTTTCACATATTTCTCTTACTGTCTTTTCCAACTCAAACACACCTCCCACATTTGTCCACTGACCGTGCATGGAGAGGCACCGGAGGCACAGATGTGGACATCTCCTGTCAACTGGCTGTTCAACCCAGAGCAGCTGCTCCAATCGAGTATCGTCACGTTCCCTCTGTAGGGACTACCCCCTGGCCATTTGAAACACACAGGATTTTGTATTAATGAGGAATACTTTTCCCCGTGTCCGTTTTCTTTCTCCCACCCTCTCCATCTATCCCTCAGTTTTCTTTCAGTCTGTACATTTCCTTTTCAATATTGGAAACTTGTTATCTTACACTTGTTTCCCCCACTACTAATTTGTTCAACAGGCATACATAAGCATGTATCAGTGTATCTATGTATGTAAGTATCTATCCATTTATCTATCTATCTATCTGTCTATCCATGTATCTGTCTATCAATCATTATCTGTCTATCCATCCATCTATACATGTGTGTGCGTGTGTGTGTGTGTGTGTGTGTGTGTGTGTGTGTGTGTGTGAGAGAGAGAGAGAGAGAGAGAGAGAGAGAGAGAGAGAGAGAGAGAGAGAGAGAGTTTGCATATGCATTGAAAGTAGTCATCTGGGCACAGGGAAAATGCATGTAAATACAAACAGTTAAATTACCGTTGCATGTTGAATAAATTGACATGGCCTAGGTTTAACAACATGATACTCAAAACAACAAGCAAACATGTCATATAGTTTATGCATTTGTCGACTAGTCTGAAAATTCGTCATAAACACTGCCTGGGATGAAGGGCAATTCTAGTGCGAGATTTTGAGTGATAAAAAATGTGCTGATCTTCAGTGGTGTTTGGTTTTTAAAGAATGGACAAGTATACACTGCTACAGAGGCAAGAAAAACCTGCAGTTTTGTTTCCACTGAGGTCCAAATGTTCTGGTTCAAAATCTTCTATGCCACTTATATGCCATCTGTCTGTTACTACTGATAGAAGTGAGAACAGAGAGATTACCTGCGTCGGATCCTCGCTTTCCCCAGCCATATATTTTGCAACTGGTTCGGCACGTGAAGTCGTAATCCTGGTAGAGATGATATAACACTAAATTATTCCGGTCAACCTCCTTTACCAAGCGCACCAGGGCTATGACTGCATTAACTGAAGTAAGACATGTTTTTAATCATCTTTGCCATTCTTTTTCTTTAATTTTCATCACTCAGATTTAAATATTTACAGAGAGGATTGATTTAAAAGATGAAATACCGAATTGCATGAATGCTGAAACTTACGTTTGTCTTTGTTTGTATTTGATTGTTGCTCTAATGATTCTGACTTGTTGCTCATAAGTCCTAATGGATGTCCTTTTGTTGTTGTATTTATTGTTAATATTTTGTTTTAATTGTAAATTGTAAGTTCAAGTGTTCATATTCCGCTGGGGTGTCAATACCCTTGTGTCTATTGATTTTGTTGAGAACAGCATAGAGATATCAGGAGTTGCTCAAGGGGAAACGGGTTGGTACGAGTACTCACATGCATTTTTTTTTTTAGCAATTTCAGAATTTGGCAATAAGTCATTATGAGGCAAGGCATGGTACTGGACCTCAACAAAGAGAATAAGACTTAAGGCCGACCACTGTAGGCGATGTGATTGACGTTTTCGTTAGTTCACCATCCTACGTGGAGAACTATGTTGATGATGGCTACCATAGATCATAGATTACAAACTTGTGTCAAGAGAAAAAAGTAAACATCTCCCCTCTCCCTCGCTCTCCCTCCCTATTTGCCCTCTCCGTGTCTATACGTGTTGTCCTGCTGTCTCTGGAGTTAATATGATGTGGTGTATATGGACTAAAAAAAGGAAAGAGAGGGGGATAGTTACCGTCAAGGACAGACAAACAGATTACAGGACAAGACACAACGCATTTCGACTTCTTGGGTCTTCTCCAGGTGAAAACAAATAACATTTAGGACAGTGACAAGAAGATGTAGCCACTTAGTTTCGCTTCTTCTGTTCGTCTCCAAAGTCCAAATAGGATTTGAACTCTGGAGACAAACAGGAGAAGCTATCGAAGTATATGAACTAGTTCGAACGAGGTGACAATCGATGAAACTAAAACTGAAACCCTGGTGTCTAGACAGGAATGTTTAGGCTTTTAAACCAGGTGCCCACGGGAAAGACTCCTCAGGTTTCGTGGCTGTGGTCTCATGGATGGTTCTCCAAGCTTTGTAAAGCTGGTGTCCAGAGAGGAATTTACAGGCGTCCTAATTTATGGAGAGGACTCCTCAGGTTTTGAAACCCTGCTCTCCAAGAAAGTATATATCATATCTACAACAACTATAACAACGACAGTAAAAATAACAATAACGTTAATAATAATAATATAATAATAATAATATAATAATAATAATAATAATAATAATGATTATTATGAAGTTGATAATAATGATAATATATAGTATGATGATGATGATAATATAATAATAATAACGATAATAATAATACTAATAAATTTTACCGCGCCATTTTAATTGAAAAGCTACCCATTACGCTGATATACATTGTTCATACTTTCATTCATTTTACCAGTAACAACTTAATCACGGTAAAACAGTATTGTCTAAAAGGGTTAATTGAAGAGACCGACTTCTCTACGCCTTTTTTTTGACACTGTGAAAGATTCGTCGCCCCGTATTTGAGTATAGAGACCCCATTGACTGTTTTCCAACCAAGCAGGTCTCCAGTAAATGATAGGGAAATGGCCCCCGTGATACAAAGGCTAGCTACAAATGGTCTATGTCCTGGGAAACAGTTGGCCGCGTGATATGGGGGCTAGCTACAAATGGTCTATGTCCTGGGAAACAGCTGGCCCCGTGATATGGGGGCTAGCTACACAATGGTCTATGTCCTGGGAAACAGTTGGCCCCGTGATATGGGGGCTAGCTACAAATGGTCTATGTCCTGGGAAACAGCTGGCCCCATGATATATGGGGCTAGCTACAAATGGTCTATGTCCTGGGAAACAGTTGGTGTCATTGTACAGTGGACGGGGTGAGGTGAGGTATTCTTTGGGGCTGTTCCCATAAGAAATGCCCCAGGTGTTCTATGGCGGGGTAATTACGCAAATAAGGACTGCCTCCATAAGCGATAGTCCAAGCATGGGACCCTTGGGGAAACGTCCACCCTCCTCCCCTTCCTTCCATCGTCTGCAGGGCAGGATACACAGGGCACCTCATCTGTCATGCCAGTCTGTCTATTTTTGGCATAATTCTGTCAATCTCATTTGGTTTGGTATTTTTTTGCCCAGGAACCACCAGCCACAAAACAAATGAACAAGGAAACCAAAGCAAAATGTAACTTAATAAGTTTCCCCCTGGTCTTTGCCATGCGTTACTCAGCCTGTGAAACGCATGAGAACATAACCTCACAATTGTTTCTCATCTACTACAGAGAAAACAAATGCAAGTATAGACAAGCAAATAAGCTAGTAAGACTTTGTGTTAAAAAGATTACCTGTTCCGTGGTAGATGTTGGAGATATTATGCCATCTTTCATACCGTTCTTCTTGTGTGATGCTATCATACCTGCCCACTATAACCCTCCATCTAGTAATTGTTGACCATGTTCTGCAAAAGAGGAGATTCAAGGATTAGAAACATTTATCTTGATGAAAAAGGTTGCTAAGGTTTTGTTTGAATTCAACCCTGCTTGACAGTGGTGAATCCAAGCTGTTTCATTATAACCTGCCTACGTTGCGTCCTGGATAAAATGCTCCCCTCTTGCCGACCTGGTATTCAAACTCACCCTGTTGTGCAGAAAAACTGTAACAAACATGTCCCCTAATAGCCTGGAACAACTGCAAGCTCGCTATGAGTGCACAGACTGGGACGTGATTTTTATGCTTGTGTTGATGTGGATGAAGCTGTTGACGTTATCTCTGTTGATGTTACCTTTTGTGAAAACATGTTGGTACCAAAGACAACTGGTAAAATTCTTCCGAACAATAAGGTTTGGGATTTTCAAATCTTCAATGAAAACACTGAATGACAAGAAAATTGCGTTTCAATTAAAAGATGATTTTGTAAATAAACAGTTCAAAGAAAACTAGACATAAAATAAAGGCCGCAAAGCTGGCATACAGAAAAAAAAAGTATAAAAGCAGTTTGAGTTGGGAAAATGCGAAATGCATGGGATGGCCTAAAAACTCTCACTGGACAGAGTAAATCACGAAGTGAATGCAATCTATCAGAAGAGGAATGTTATGATTTTGCTAACAAAGTGACTAATCTTTTTTTTTTTTTTTTACCGTTTTGAAATGAAACACGTTGGTGACAATTTGGAAACTGTGATGTTAAATATTTCAAACAGCTGTGATGATGATGAAGGAGTTTTACATATTGACGATTCTGCTGCTCAAGGTTAAAAATAAAGTTAAAGATAATTAAAGATGAAGGCACAGACAATGTTTGTGGAAATCTTTTAAAATCATGTTCAGAACAATTTTAATGTTTGCTGTAGGCTGTGCTCGCGGTTTTTTGAATTGTGGAGTTGTGCCATCTGTCTAGCAAGAATCAACAATTTGCCCTGTACCCAAAAAAAACAACAACAAAAAAAAAAAACAAAAAAACATCCTAGCATTTTGGATGACTATGGACCTGTTGCGTTGACATCTCTTGTATGAAATCTTATGAATGCCTCATCCTTCAGATTCATCTTCCAGCTTTGTGATTCATACCAATCTGTGTACAAACAGAACAGAGTACAGATGATGCAAAAATCACTCTTTCAAACTATGCATACACACATCTTGAAAATGATTCTTTTGTTTGCCTCCTGCTTATTGATTTCACATCAGCTTTTGATACTATTCAACCACAGATTATGGCAAAGAAACTTCAAACTTTACATGTCAACCCAAAATTGATTTCATGGATTATGAAC
>JADBJO010010101.1:48872-51372 GCA_016801955.1 Conus betulinus
ATAAAAATATACCTCTTAAAACACAAGTGCTGAGGGCCAGTTCTTGGAATGAATCCGCAAGGGACTAAATTACAATGAAACAATAAATTCCAAGGATAAGTACCAAGCACCATTCCAGCAACTTACAGAGCAGTTAGGTGTTGCAATGACTGCAAAAAAGGCTTTATCACCCCCTATTTTTTTAATCTAAGACATAAGAGCAAGCTTTGTTTATAAATTCAATATTTTTTGCAGTCATTGCAACACTTAGCTGCTCTGTAAGTTGCTGGAATGGTGCTGGGTACTTATCCTTGGAATTTATTGTTTCATTGTAATTTAGTCCCTTGCAGATTCATTCCAAGAACTGGCCCTCAGCACTTGTGTCTTAAGAGGTTATCTTTTTATATTTTCTACTTTTCACAAGAAAATGTAGCTTGTTTTGCTCTTTCATGATTTTCCTTTTGCTTCTTAAGTGGCACCTTTAGTTACTTTTTTGAAAACTCAACAAACATACTATGGTATTGCACACCAGCCCTTTTCTGGTATAGCATTCTTCTTAAAACCGAAAAGGCAGAGGAGTCAAATTACCACTTCCATTGTCGGTCACTGAGGAGAAACAATCAGGTTTCGAAATACCGGTATCTGACCAGGAGTTATATGTTAGTGAGCTTTCTCCCCATTGGAGATGGTCTCCCGCTTTGGAGACTATAAGCTTGCTGAAGGTCATTTTGAGAAGCATTTATTTATTCCCCATTCACCCACTCAAGCACATACTGTCAGTTAGGCAGAATCATCTACCACTGCAGATATGAAGGCTTATACACCCCCCTATTTCTATAATCTGAGACATAAGAGCAAGCTTTGTTTATAATTCAATATTTTTTGCAGTCATTGCAACACCTAACTGCTCTGTAAGTTGCTGAATGGTGCTTTGTACTTATCTTGGAATTTATTGTTTCATTGTAATTTAGTCCCTTGCAGATCATTCCAAGAACTGGCCCTCTGCACTTGTGTCTTAAGAGGTTATCTTTTTTTATATTTTCTACTTTTCACAAGAAAATGTAGCTTGTTTTGCTCTTTCATGATTTCCTTTTGCTTCTTAGGTGGCACCTTTAGTTACTTTTTTTTGAAAACTCAACAAACATACTATGGTATTGCACACCAGCCCTTTTTGGTCTGGTATAGCATTCTTCTTAAAACCGAAAAGGCAGAGGAGTCAAATTACCACTTTCCGCAGTCACTGAGGAGAAACAATCAGGTTTCGAAATACCGGTATCTGACCAGGAGTTATATGTAGTGAGCTTTCTCCCCATTGGAGATGGTCTCCCGCTTTGGAGACTATAAGCTTGCTGAAGGTTCATTTTGAGAAGCATTTATTTATTCCCCATTCACCCGCTCAAGCACATACTGTCAGTTAGGCAGAATCATCTACCACTGCAGAGATATGAAGGCTTATTATCACCCCCCTATTTCTATAATTTGAGACATAAGAGCAAGCTTTGTTTATAATTCAATATATATATATATATATATATATATATATATATATATATATATATATATATATATATACAGCCAATCAAGCTGTATGCTGTCTTCTTAATGTTCCACCTCCTGTACTACCGATCTTTGTTTTTCTTCATTCAGTCGGGTCATCGGTTCGAAGTGTTTTTACATGTAATTATATAGGCTGTCATTTGTCCTAGCAGTATTTAGCCTCAGTTAAAAAGAAATCAGTTCGGTGATGGTAGTTTCAAATGGTGTGTCCTTTGTAGATCCCAATTTCGGTCTCACTGCCTTGTTCCTTTTTCAGGTTAAAGCGGTTACTCTGGGACAACAGTACCCACGTCAGCAAGTAACCAGTCATTACAATTAGTTGGTATAGCGAATGTACTTGAAGTTGTTTGATGCTTTCGCTTTCAGCGTTTTCGTGGCAGACATACCATTTGTTTCTTAGATTTGTACAGCATGCTTTGCAGAATAGGAAATCAAGAGCAGCCTTCACCACTCTGAAAAAAAAAACATCTGGAAATCTTGACTAATCACCACCAGGACGAAAATCCGCCTCTTCAATTCAAACGTCAAATCCGTCCTCTTATATGGATCAGAGACCTGGCGAACCACAAAAACCACCGTTCTAAAACTGCAGACGTTCGTTAACAGCTGCCTGCAAAAGATCCTCTACATCCACTGGTCAGAGACAACCAGCAACAAAGAGCTGTGGGTAAGATGTAACCAACTGCCAGTCAAGCAAGACATCCGCAAAAGAAGATGGCGGTGGATAGGACACACGCTCCGAAAGCCCCCGGACAACACCACCAGAAAAGCTCTGACCTGGAATCCTCATGGCAAAAGGAAGCGAGGAAGACCAAGAAATCACCTGGAGACAGGGCCTGGAAGTGGACACCGGGCAGATGGTTACAGCTGAAGCAAATTAGAAAAGATTGCCCAGGACCATGGATGTTGGCAGGCAGTTGTTGATGGCCTATGCTGTGGCAAGACCAATGGGCCTAAGAAAGTA
>JADBJO010010101.1:56372-58872 GCA_016801955.1 Conus betulinus
CAGACAGACAGACAGAGATAGAGAGAGAGAGGGAGAGAGAGGGAGGAGAGAGGGAGAGAGAGAGAGAGAGAGAAAAGGGAGAGAGAGAGACAGAGAGAGAGAGAGAGAGAGAGAGACAGGCAGACAGACAGAGACAGAGGCAGAGAGAGAGGGAGAGAGAGAGAGACAGAGACAGAGAGAGACAGAGAGAGGGGGGAGAGAGAGAGAGAGGGGGAGATAGAGTTAGTTAGAGAGGAGAGAGAGAGAGAGAAATGAAAGAGAAAGGGAGAGAGAGAGAGAGAGACAAGGAGAGAGAGAGAGAGACAAGGAAAAGAGAGAGAGAGGAAAGACGAGAGAGAGAGAGAGAGAGAGAGACAGAGGAGAGAGAGGGGGAGAGTCAGAGAGAGAGAGAGGGAGAGAGAGAGAAATGAAAGAGAAAGGGAGATAGAGACAGGGAGAGAGAGACAGAGAGAGAGAGAGAGAGAGAGAGAGAGAGAGAGAGAGAGGGAGAGAGACAGGGAGAGAGAGAGAGAGAGAGAGAGAGAGAGAGAGAGAGAGAGAGAGAGAGAGAGAGACAGCACAGAGAGAGAGACAGGGAGAGAGAGAGAGGGAGAGAGAGAGAGAGAGAGAGAGACGGAGAGAGAGAGAGAGAGAGAGAGGGAGAGAGAGAGAGAGAGAGAAAATAAATGAAAAAGAGAGAGAGAGAGAGAGAGAGAGAGAGAGAGAGAGAGAGAGAGAGAGAGAGAGAGAGAGAGAGAGAGAAGATGACAGGAACACAGTAACTGACAAAAAGTGACATTCTGAACGAGGTTCGTTCCCTGTCTAGATGCTTCTACAGATACCAACGTATTTAACGTATTTAACACTTTGCTCTACAAAGCAAGGTAGCGAGGACAGCGAGAGCACTGACGGGCACATCACCAGAACCTGAAGCTTTGGAAGGAGTAAGGATCATAGAAAAGAGACGAACGTACTTGATCAGATGGTTTCACAGCAGAATTTCACACAGTACTTCGGAAAGACATCGGAACAATTTCAGTAAGGTTTATAGATTTTCCGTTTGAGATGGGAAAGATCTATAAAAAACCCAAAAGAGAAAGTATCACTACATGTTTAGAAAATAGGTAAAATAGATTGATACGTAAGATATAAGTAAATACTTAAATGAACAAAGAAAGTAAGAAAGAGAGAAGGAAGGAAAGAGAGAAAGGGAAAAAAAGAAAGAAAGAAAAAAAAGCATCATCATCATCATCATCATCATCATCATCATCATCATCATCATCATCATCATCATCGTAGTCGTCGTCGTCGTCGGGGTGAGGGGGTTTAAAGCTGTAGAAATCTGATCCCATACTTCAAAGACATGGTTGTCAGCTTCACAGACTATTTATTTTTTAATTTATTTATCTTTTAATGAGTACGATGATTATGCAGTCCTTCAAACCACTGCAAGTGGGTCTCTAGAACGTTTGCTAAACAAGATCTGGTATTATCAATTTCAGTTTCAGTTTCATCAACTGCGTGTGGACTAGTCCATATACGCTACACCACATCCGCTAAGTTTTGAGACCACACTACGCATGATTTGAAGCTGATGGATAAATGAATTGACAACAAAGATGAGACAATTGAAGAAGAGGGTCTCGTCGCTACGACTCAGCGGATGTCTGACCTACGCATTAGCCCAGTTGGTCAGACCTTGAGTGCCTGCCTGCCATTTTTTTTTCATTTGGTATTATCATAATCATGATTATTGTTTTTTTATCATCTCACTGAAGATCTCCCGAAAACCGTCCGCTGGAAGAGTGTGGATGCGGCCTTATGTTCCCCAGGGAATTCAGAGGACTAAGTCAGTCAAGTCATCATCTCACACAATAGGTTCCTCACCGATGCTGCAAGGATCATAAGAACACTCTGTCTGAAGAAGAAGAAAACACAAGAGATGAGGTGCCAGGAATGCCCGGAGATATGATGAGCCCACGAACATAGCACGTGAACACTGTCTTGGTCAGATTACAGGTGTGGGCACTGAAATATGGATCACAGCTGTCCCAGGGTCTAAGGTCTGGCACTGAGAAGGTATTGAACTCCGTGAAGGATACATTAGCGCTTTGACCTGTGTCGATTTCTTGAGTGTGACAGGTAAACATCACAGGATCAAATCTCTGCTAATGCCACTGTCTGTAAATAGAGTAATACATATGTTTACAGTTGCTATTACGGGTGATTTGTCAAGTTCAAGAAATTGCTATTCATGGCGCGAATAGTGTTATGTGTGATACCCCGAGGATGTAGTCAGGTGGACCAAAGAAAGTGAATCATGTGTAGGCCTGTCAGTCTTCTGCATTTCTGACTCTTAATTCCTGCCTCTCCGTCTCTCCTCTCTCTCCCTCGTTCAATACCCCCGCGCGCACAAATGCCCCGACTTGCTTGCAGGCTAATAGAGACAGAAGGATCGATAAGTAGATTAATGGATGCACACGCTTGGGCACGCGTTCGCGAACGCGTACTCGTTAGTGTT
>JADBJO010010101.1:63872-66372 GCA_016801955.1 Conus betulinus
TGTGGTGTGTGTGTGCACGTGTGTGTGTGTGTGTGTGTGTGCGTGTGTGTGGGTGTGTGTGTGTGTGTGTGTGTGTGTGTGTGTGTGTGTGTGTGTGTGTGTGTGTGTGTGTGTATGTGTGTGGTGTGTGGGTGTGTGAGTGTGGGTGTGTGTGGGGTGTGGGTGTGTGCGTGTGTTTGTTTGTCTCCTGCCGCTCTTTTCCTCGTTGACTTCTTAATTTTGCAGATATGATGTAAGCGTATGCTCTCGTCCACAGGCATTGTTATATTGTTGAGAAACCCGAAATTGATTCATTGTTCACCTGAGAAAAATCGAAACTGAAAAGGCACGCAGATACTCAGGTTCAATCGATGCATGTACTTACTCCCTATTAGAGATCGATTTTCTGGCGCATTACCATTGCCCAAATGTTTAGGAGCGAAACTTCTCGTGAAAGGATTCAAGGGCTCCAAACGCCAAAGTTTAGACTGTGAGAGGATAATGAGATGATTGGCAAATTAGTAGAGAAAGAATTAGAATCCTCAAGAGGCACACACCTCCAGCCTGCACGAAGGAGATGAAAACTAGCAGGGAATGACAAAAGACAAAACCCTGCGATGACATGCAGAATTCGTGAGTTCCGGCCTTTGTTATTAATGGGAGACAAATTATCGATTCGGAATTCGGCGCGATTTCCGTTGTCCATAGCGGAGATGGATGTTGTTCGCTGAGCTAGTTTGAAACTGCGTGTGAATTTCAAAGTTCAGAAGAGCGTAGTTTCTGAGAAATCCATTGTTGTGGTAACCTTGGTGTTAGAAAGATTCATCGTAGAGATGGACATAGTCCTAGAGAGAATATGTAAATGGCGGTGTGATGTGGACATCAAAGAAAGGACACACAGGGACATAGGAAAAGAGAATGAACAGCACAGGGAAGGGCTTGAGAGAAGTGAATCCGGGAGAATGAAATGAAAGCTTAATCCCTAACATAGGGGAAAGACATCTAAGGGAGAACTGAAAGAAAAGACTACATCCAAAACCTAGGGGTAGGGAAAGAAGAGGATAAGAAGAAGATGACCACCTCCCAACAAGTGTTCCTAAAGACGACCACGAAGATCCAATCCTGACTCCGGTGCTTGAAGTCCCAAGGCGTCATCTTCACCTGCTGGCTGTCCGCAGACAACGAGCCGGCTTTTGTTGTGACCTGTTACTGTCACTGAGACAGAGCTGTGGTGTGTGTGTGTGTGTGTGTGTGTGTGTGTGTGTGAAATACTTTGTTTCTACATGGAGGGAATTCACAACCCTCAGTGAATGGTGTTAGACAAGACAATGATGAATTACTACTAAGATAGACAGAGCGACACTTTAAACGACACGGCCTGACGCCCACCCTTCTTGGTGAAGGAACTCAAAGAAACGCCTGAGTCAACTTAGTCTTCGGGTGAAGTTGACCTGTTCTCTTAGAAATGACTGAATCTACATATCTTCTTTCAAGATACGCACCAAAATGTAGTACCACCTCTCCACTATATATCGTTGAAATCTTTAGTTTCTGGGTCATC
Organism: Conus betulinus; assembly: GCA_016801955.1. Taxonomy (NCBI): domain Eukaryota; kingdom Metazoa; phylum Mollusca; class Gastropoda; order Neogastropoda; family Conidae; genus Conus; species Conus betulinus. Next base: position 65,413 of record JADBJO010010101.1, read on the forward strand.
TTGCTGACAGACGAGCAGACTGCAAGTGTGGAGTTAAAAAAAAAAGAAAAAGAAAGAAAGGGGAAAAGTTCCACTGTGCTGACGATTCAATCCGAAAGGGCACGCTTCCATGCTCCGTTCGCTGGCACTACTTCCAGGGCCACCCTCCCCAGACCCTCCTCACCCTCCCTCCCCTATCCAAACACAGCTGCACTCAGAACCGTCTTGTTGGAGTCCCCAAGCAGCAAACATAAACAACAGGCTGTGAGGTGACCCACCCACCGGAGGAGACACCGCCGCCACTGACTCACCTGCTGAATGTTCGGTGAGGCCTGTACTGACCGACATAATTCTGCGAGAAATCGTCCACTAAGCCCCTACGAACGATGGCAGTAACTTAATTTGGAACTCTGAAAGGAAACAAACAAACAAACATGCAGTTCATTTGAATTCTCTAGAGCTACAGCGTGGAATGACCCCAAAAGTAGGAAGCAGCGCTTTCTGATTATAAGATTTATGGAACTTGTTTCTTGTTTCATCAAGAGTGGTGAATTCTATACCACAACATCTGTGCTTCCTGGAGCAGTTGTTCCAGTGCCAGCAACTGTCATGGATGTGATCCCTGTCAGGACTTCATAAGGAAACGGTCTGCGGCTCCGGCACTGTCTCCCAGGGGGATAGCATTCGGACACTCATTAGAGAAGTAAGTTGTGATGGAAACCTTTCAAGATACGGTGTTAAACAAAACGTAGGTTGATCTATTATATGCCATGCAACACAACTGACAAATCCAGAACACAGAAGAAAAAATAGCAAAGACCACAACAATAAACAGGAAGAGAAATACGAAGATGATGATAGCGATGTTGTAACAGTTTGAAGATCAGCGTGTTACAATGATAGGCCAACCCGCCAATACATCCGACCTTCAAAGACAAATCAGGTTATGGCTAGAGTTTTACATTGTGGACAAAAACAAAT
>JADBJO010010101.1:68872-71372 GCA_016801955.1 Conus betulinus
TCTCTCTCTGTTTTTTTGTTTGTTTGTTTGTTTGTTTTGTTTTTTTGCATTCAAAAATTTTTTAATAGTCCAAACATACAATGGCAACTACATACATAACCAATACATTGATCCATGGTCACACATATTTAACGCATACAAATGTACATGCATTTTTTTTTTTACACGAGCACACATGCCAAATAAATTCTAATAACTGGCATTAATCCTGTTGTACCCAAGTTGTGGCCGAGATTAAATAGGAAAAAAGAGTAAACAGTACTTTTTAACATGATACACTCACATACCCATACACACACACACACGCACCCTTGCGCATTTATACCTTCATATGATACATAATGTAACCATTTAGTTCCCTAGTATTTTGATGATATAAGGTGACCATTTTGTTTAGTACGTTGCATAATTCATCTCCACGTTTAAGGACCATATAATTCTCCATCTTATGTCTATAGTCCAGCTCCTTCAAAAAAAAAATATGTTTATATTAGGTTTTTGTCTTTGTTAATTCTACATTTATATAAGAAATATTTTCCCATTAAAATTATCAGGTCTAGCATATCGTCGCGTTTTTGTTTTTCTCATCCGTACCAAACAATATAATCTCCACGTTAAGGGATAATCTTACACAGTGTGAACCGTTAACTTGCAGAACCCTTTTCCAGGTCTTTCCAGAAAAAAAGGGGGTGGTTGGGTAAACTCACATTCCACAGATAGTGATAATTGAGTCTTTCTTTCTAATTCAGAAATTACATTTGTCGCTATCAATAATTTGCATACTTTTCAACACACTATTTTGTTTACCAGAATTCTGGTGGCATATCTTAATTTGGAACCATTCCAGTTTTGTTTCTTTAATTTTTCTTAATCCTTTTCAGTACCTCTACCCAATCACTTGGGTATATTAAGACACTGTTCCCACTTGAATAAATGCACTAATGTTTAAGAACCTCATTGGCTTCCACCATAATATCGTAATAAGCACATGATCCTTTATTAATACTACAATTTTTTTTGAAGTGCTAAAGTTTTATCATTACCAATGTTACTATCTAATTTCAATCTTCGTTTCTTTGTATAAGCTTTGATCGAACGCACGTAACTTAAATCAGTTAGAAAATCGATATGAAAGCCCATTTTCTCCGACAGTTCATGGCAAATTAGAAAGTTACCATCCTCATCGAGGTAAATGTTTAACTAGAAAATATATTGTTCTGCATCCTTGTTTTCTTGTAAAGAACGGTTTTTCTCCTACTTTGTTTTTTTTCGGAAACTTTTCATTACAAAAGATGGGGTTCAGTGGGCTAGATCTGTACTCTCAGTTAATTCTACCTGTTTTTGCAGAATCTTCGATACGACTGAAAGAACGCCTTTCCAAAATATGTTTATAACATTACTTCCAACAAATCTGTCAGGGCCATATGCGTCAATGATACCTATTTCGGGACATAATGAATGTAATATTATTTTCCACTTGTGGTCGTGCATGTACACCTTCTGTATCCAGGCGATTTTTAAGGAGCTGATATATATTTTCAGGTTGGGTTATACCTATCCCTCCTTTATGTATATTATGTATTGAGTATTTTCTTTTAATTTTATCATTTTTGTTATTCCAAACAAATTTGAAACACATTTTTCTGTAACGAAGCGATCTGGGATCAGGAGGATTCGGTAAGAGGATCCATAAGTACACAGTTTTGATATCACTAAAGATTTGATCACAGCTACTCTACCTAATGGTGTTATTATTCTTTTTGACAATATTTTGAACAGGTTTTGGACTTCTGCGAATTTGTATTTCATATTAATTTCCGTCATATCTGATAGACTATTCGTAAAACCACAGTCCTAGAATTTTGAACTGTGAGGGGTTTCCATTCCATTTTATAGTAGGGTAGATATGTTTTCGTGGAATTTTTTCTCTGTACCTAAACCAAACATTAAACGTTTTTTCATAGTTCAATTTGAGTCCACATATTTGCTGAAATTCATAAAGGTTTCTAAATAGTTTTTCATATGATTTCTTATCTCCTTCTAACGTAAAGGTAGTGTCGTCTGCAAATTGATTTATTTTTGAATTCTGTGTTTTCTATCTTTATGCCTTTGATATCGGGGTCTTGCCTTATCTTGGTCGCTAGTATTTCTACGCACAAAACAAATAGATATGGGGATATAGGGTCCCTTTGACGGCAACCTCTTCCAAGTATGAAACTTGAAGACACTTTCCCATTCACTATCACGTAAAAGACTTTATTTTATCGTAAAAAAGATGCTATCCATCGTTGAATACCTTTACTGAATCCGAATGCAGCCAGAATTTTACTCATGTATGACCAGTTAACTGAATCGAATGCTTTTTTCGAAGTCGACAGAATTAATAACCCTCGTAAGCGATTCACTTCTAAATAATGTATTAAATCGTATATTGTTCGTAAACTATCTCCTATGTATCTTCCTGGAACGAAGCCCGTCTGGTCCTCGTTTATGAGCTTTG
>JADBJO010010102.1:0-7500 GCA_016801955.1 Conus betulinus
GGACAGCGTGTATGAATGTGTATGTGTGTGTTTGTGTGTTTGTGTGTGTGTGTGTGTGTGTGTGTGTGTGTGTGTGTGTGTGTGTGTGTGTGTGTATCAGTGCGTGCACAATGTGTATGAGAGAGAGCGAGAGAAGAAAGAGAGAAATTAAGATAAAAGGACAGAAAAGGAAGAGAGAGAGAGAGAGAGAGAGGAGAGAGGAGAGAGAGACGAGAGAGAGAGAAGAGAAGAGAGAGAGAGAGAAAAATCTGTATTAAGTATCCCCTTTTAAAGACGTTGAGAAGGAAAGAATGAGAGAGAGAGAAGGGGGGGGGGGGGGGGGGGGGCGGGTGGAGGGAGGGAGGGACAGAAAGAGAGGGAGAGAGCAATACTCTCCCTCTGAATATTGTCAACAATGTAAATAAACGTATGAGAAGTGAGTCATGTTAGAATGATAACGTAGTGTAGTGTCATAGGAGAGACACAGAGAGAGAGAGAGAGAGGGGGGGGGGGCGGTGGAAAGTGTCTGTGTGGTAATGCAAACACTTCAATGACGATCACATCATGAACGTTGTTATGTGACCTTGTTAATGATATCGCCATTATGTACTGACCAAATGTCCCTCTGCCCATCTGTACTGTGCAGACCTACTGTGGAGACATCCTTCTGTCTTTCAACCCCTACCACGATGTCGGAGAAAATGAGTCGCAGGTCAGTTATCTGTGTCTTTATGTCTTCATCTGTCTGTCTGTCTGTCTGTCTGTCTGTCCGGTGCTGTCTCTTATGTATTTATTTCTTTGTCTGTAAGGTCCAGTCTGTACGCATTTCTCTATCTGTCTGTCTGTCTGTCTAGTCCAGTTTCTATGTATCTACTGGTTTTTCTGTCATGTCCATTCTCTATGTATTCACCTGTCTGTTATGTCCAGTCTCTGTGTATTTATCCGTCTGTCATGTCCAGTCTCTATGTATTTATCTCTTTTATGTCCAGTCTCTAAGTATTTATCTGTATGTCATGTCCAGTCTCTAAGTATTTATATGTCTGTCATGTCCATTCTCTATGTATTCATCTGTCTGTCATGTCCATTCTCTATGTATTCATCTGTCTGTCGGGTACAGTCTCTATGTATTCATCTGTCCGTCATGTCCATTCTCTATGTATTCATCTGCCTGTCGGGTACAGTCTCTATGCATTCATCTGTCTGCCATGTCCATTTGCTATGTATTCATAGAGCATGTACTTCATAAGGAAAACAAAATCTCGAAATCTAAAATAACGCTGGACATTTCAGTTGCTAGTCAATTTAATTTCCCAGTTCACACTGTTTTCCAGCTGGGTCAATGGTACCGGAAGTCTAAGCCCCTGCAGGAGCTTCCTCCCCACGTGGTGGCCATTGCGCACCGCGCGTACCGGATGTTGGTGAATGACGTCATACCTCAAGTCATCGTCGTCACGGGTCGTACGGGGGGGGAGTGGTGAGATTTTTCCCTTTGTTTTGTTTATTCATGTCTTTCCTTTTCCTTTTCTTTTCTTTGACAACTGAGTCGGCAACAGGTGCCAATGACCTGTGACCATGCCAACAAAGTCGGCAACATGTGCCAATGACCTGTTCCCGTGCCAACAGAGTCAGCAACAGGTGCCAATGACCTGTGCCGTGCCAACAGAGTCAGCAACAGGTGCCAATGACCTGTGCCCGTGCCAACAGAGTCAGCAACATGTTCCAATGACCTGTGGCCATGCAACAAAGTCGGCAACATGTGCCAATGACCTTTGCCCGTGCCAAAGTCAGTCGGCAACATGTGCCAATGACCTTTGCCCGTGCCAACAGTCGGCAGCATGTGCCAATGACCTATGCCCGTGCCAACAGAGTCGGCAATATGTGTTAATGATCTGTGGCCATGGCAACAGAGTCGGCAACATCTGCCAATGACCTTTGCCCGTGCAACCCAGAGTCAGCAACATGTGCTCATGCCAATAGAGTCAGCAGCACACATGCCAATCACCTTGCCCGTGCCAACAGAGTCGGCAATATGTGCCAATGACCTGTGCCCGTGCCAATGTAGTCAGCAACAAGTGCTCATGCTAATAGAGTCAGCAACATGTGCTCATGCCGATAGACTCAGCACCATGTTGCTATGCCAATGAAGTCAGAAAATGGGGGCAATAACCTGTGTGCCCGTGCCAATAGAGTCAGCAATCTCTGCTCATGCCAATAGACTCAGCAACATCTTCCCATGCCAAAAGAGTCGATAACATGTGCCGATGACAACAGAGTAAGCGACATGTGCAAATGGAAATAGGATCACCATCATGTGCCAACGACAACAGGGTCAACGACATGTGACAACGACTGACAACTGGGTCAACAACATGTGACAACGACAACATGGGCAACAACATGTGACAACGACTGACAACTGGGTCAACAACATGTGACAACGACAACATGGGCAACAACATGTGTCAACGACAACAGGATCACTACCATGTGCCAACGACAACAGGGTCAACAACATGTGACAACGACAACAGGGTCAACAACATGTGACGACGACAACAGGGTTAACAACATATGACAACGACAACGGGGGTCAACAACATGTGACAACGACAACAGGGTCACTACCATGTGCCAACGACAACAGGGTCAACAACATGTGACAACGACAACATGGTCAACAACATGTGACAACGACAACATGGTCAACAACATGTGCCAACGACAACAGAATCAACAACTCATGCCAGCGACAGCACAATCAGCAAAAATATGCCAATGACGAAAGAGTCAGGAACATGTGTCCATGACAACAGATAGCAACATGTGTCCATGACAACATATAGCAACACGTGTCCATGACAGCAGAGATAGCAACATGCGTCCATGACAACAGAGATAGCAACATGCGTCCATGACAGCAGAGATAGCAACACATGCGTCCATGACAACTGAGATAGTAACATGTGTCCATGACAACAGAGATAGCAACATGTGTCCATGACAACAGAGATAGCAACATGTGTCCATGACAACAGAGACAGCAACATGTGTCCATGACAACAGATAGCAACATGCGTTCATGGCAACAGAGACAGCAACATGTGTCCATGACAACAGAGATAGCAACATGTGTCCATGACAACAGAGATAGCACACATGTGTCCACGACAACAGAGATAGCAACATGTGCCCCAAAAGAAAAACCATCTGTGTGTGTGTGTGTGTGTGTGTGTGTGTGTGTGTGTGTGTGTGTGTGTGGTGGTGTGGTGTAGTGCGGTGTGGTGTGGTGTGGTGTGCGGCGCGGTGCGGTGCTCGCGTGTCTGAGTGTGTGTGTGTGTGTGTGGTGTGTGTGTGTGTGTGTGTGTGTGTGTGTGTGTGTGTGTGTGTGTGTGTGCACGCGCGCGCGCACGCACGTGTGTGTGCTGTATTGGCTTCGGCTGCGGCTGTAGCTGTCTTTTCTCATTCTTTCATGTTACTGACCGTAATGTTAGCCGTTTTGTGTTGTAGTTGTTATGAAGCCAGTGTATAGCTGCAGTACACCATGCATGTGCCATGTGGCTCCTCAGGCAAGACGGAAGCTGCCAGAAGACTTCTGTCCCAGTTGCTGAGGGAAGCCAGACTGTCCCCTAAATCTGGTCTGGGACCACGTATCATTATGGTGAATGGGTTTCTCACGTTCTCTGGTGTGGTGTGGTGTTCTGGTGTGGTGTGGTGTGATGTGGTGTGGTGTGGTGTGCGGTGCTCGCATGTCTGAGTGTGTGTGTGTGTGTGTGTGTGTGTGTGTGTGTGTGTGTGTGTGTGTGTGTGTGTGTGTGTGTGTGTGAGAGAGAGAGAGAGAGTGTGTGTGTGTGTGTGTGTTGTGTGTGTGTGTGTGTGTGTGTGTGTGTGTGTGTGTTGTATTCTTTGGTGGAATAGTGTAGTAAAGTGTGAATTGTGTATCAGTTGTACGTGTACGTGTATAGTGTGTGTGTATACGTGTGTGCTTCTCTCTGTGTGTGTGTGTGTGTGGTGTGTGTGGTGTGTGTGTGTGTGTGTGTGTGTGTGTGTGTGTGTGTGAGTGTATATCTATCTATCTATCTATTTATCTAGATAGATAGATATAGATATCGATACATATATATATATATATATATATATATATATGTGTGTGTGTGTGTGTGTGTGTGTGTGTGTGTGTGTGTGTGTGTGTGTGTGTGTGTGTGCGTGTGTGTGGTGGTCTGTGTGATTTGGTGTGGTGTGGACGTGTGTGTGTGTGTGTGTGTGCATATGCGCTGAGTTCAGAGGTGTATGTGCGTGCATGCGTGTGTGCGTGCGTGCGTGCGTGCGTGCGTGTGTGTGTGTGTGTGTGTGTGTGTGTGTGTGTGTGTGTGTGTGTGTGTGTGTGTGTCTGTAAGTAAGAAAGAAGAGAACGAAACAAGATATTGAGCACAGAAAGCCAAAAGCCATGCCATAATGATTTTAAAGGCGATAAAGTAGTTTATGATGAAATGGTTGAAGAAAGAAAGTGAATAAAGTAGAACAAAATCAGTATCTATATTTCATAGAATACATACTTGAGAGAGAGAGAGAGAGGAGAGAGAGAGAGAGAGAGAGAGAGAGAGAGAGAGAGAGAGAGAGAGAGAGAGAACTTGAGCGCCTCATTCGAATTTTTACAGTGTTGGCATTAATTATTGTAACCAGATTAAACGCTATTTGCAAAATGAGGCGACACCAAGCGGGAATCTAAACAAATCTGAAAAAAAAAAGATTTATTAAGCTCCGCCGACAAAACGTAAACAAGCGAATCACAAGACAAAACATGACGCGTGTCGCCCCCTTAGGTCTTGCTCAGGCAAGATACACAACACTCAGAACAACGAAAATGAACGAGCAATCACTCATCTTCATCCAATTCGGCGCAAGATGGGCGTTGAATCGGATGAGAGAGAAAGTGATCGCTCGCTCATTTTCGGTTTTCGACAGAGGCTTATAAATGATTTTTGAAATCAGATACACACGTCAGGCCAACATGTTCTTATTCTATTTGTTTGTTTGTTTGTTTTAACTCCCTGACACAGATATTTGGACTTATTGTCTCCACACAATACTGATTACTTCACGGTCCCTTCCATTACGTTGCAAGGGTCTGTGGTCAAACGGTTAGAGCGCTGGGCTTTGGAACTGGTGGTTGAGAGTTCGAACCACACGAACATTGGATCATTGGATTCTGACAGCTCGAAACCTTTCTCTATCCGCCCAGCCCGAAACGGGTACGTAATCTGGTTCAGAGAAGGTTAAGGCACTGGAAGGAAACGGTTGGACTCTTCTTCTTTTCATAATAAAAATAGTAATAATGACAATAATGATAATAAGGAAAAAAATGATAATGGTAGTAATAAACATAGCATTTATAAAGCGCTTTGCCAAAGGTTCTAGGCTTGACAACCGACACTCTCGACTACGCAATGGGCTGCCTACCTGGGTAGTACCGACTGATGAGCTGCCTGCCAACCTTCATTCAGTCGTTTCCCGTGTCGTCCAGTCACTCTCGTTCACTCAGTTTCCTTACTCCATTCATTCTTTCAATTTCTCATGCGGGGTGTATGCTATGTGTAACGTGTCATCCATACCAATGGCCAAACTGGCCATGGCCTTCTCTTCCGAGAGTTGGTGATGGGATTTTGCGTGTGTGCAAGATGTTGTGCGTGCGTTCACACACGGAACCTCGGGTTATAGTCTCATTTGAGTCAGAACTAACGTTAACTCCGTGGGGAAAAATTCCCCTGTACCGAAACGGTCAAACGAAGATTCGAACCCGCAACCCCAGGATCACCAAGATTACGAGTCGGGTGTTCTACTAACTGAGCTATTCCAGCCCCATAAGATACAGTACTCCTGTACAATTTTTTCCTGCAACAGTTCAACTGTGGGACTTTTTAACGTTGTTTTGGAGCATTACCTCATTGTTCTACCAGACACCACGTTTTTGTACATCTTTGAGGTCCTCCTGTCGTTGATGACGTCACACATTAATTCCCTCCACAGGCGCAACACATTCTGTCGTCACTGACGACGGCGCGCACCCCGGACAATCCCGAGAGCACTCGCGGCATCAAGATGGCGACCCTGTACTTCCGGTCTGACGGCCAGGTGGTGTCAGGTGCGTGTCAGTCCTTTGTTGTGTGAGTGGTGGTGAGAGAGAGGGTGTTGGCAGGGAAGATAAAGGGGAGTAAGGAAGGCGGGAGGAGGGTGCAGGGAGGGTAGAGTGAGAGGTTCAGCCTCTCGGTCAAAAAAGGCAGTCAGCCTGTCAGGCATGTCATTTTAACTCTTATCGCTTCATTTGTACAGTTTGGAGTTCGAAATGTTAAGAGAGAGAGAGAGAGAGAGAGAGAGAGGAAGAGAGAAAGAGAGAGACAGAGAGAGAGAGAGAGAGAGAGACAGAGCCAGTGAGAGAGAGAGAGAGAGAGAGAGAGAGAGAGAGAGAGAGAGAGAGAGAGAGAGAGAGAGAGAGAGAGAGAGAGAGAAGTTATAATTTTTTCGTGCTGTGATTGTAGATACTGGACTTTTTGTAATCAAAGCCTCATTTATTCTTCAGTTTCTTTGCATGTGGCTCGAGTTTGAACAGCGAGTAGAATCGTTAAGTGCCTTAGAAACGACTACTTCCAAATCAATATCTGAATCAGTCTCCCAGTCAGTTAATCAATCGTTAGTCAATCAAGCCATTAATCAAATAGCCACCTACCCTCCTCCACTTAGTCACTCATTCACCCACTCACTCAATTACTGAACTGACCAGCCAAGCTACCAATCAACAAAGTGGCTAACTGGGTTCCAGTTTACCCGCTAACCAACAGTATGTTGCATATAAAAAAAATGCATACTCAAATTTATTTGTCCAAAATACAAACGTTTTAAGATTTGTAGAGGCATTGGACAGTCATTTTCATAGCAAACTTTTTTTTGGTTGTCATTTTCCTTCTCTTCTTCCATTTTTGAAATTCGATGTTCAGTCATTTGTTCCTTTCATTCTTTTGGTCTATCTCACCTTTCCTCGTGTCATTTTCATTTTTTCCTTCTCTTTCTTTCTTCTGGGTCCACCACTTTCTTTCTGTCAATTCCCTCTCCTTCTTTTATGTCATCATTTGTCCTTTTTTTTCTTTTTTTTTCTTTCTCTCTGTCTTTCTATTTTGTCTCCTTCTTTCTCCTGTTTTTCTTCTCTACTCAGTTCTTTCTTTCCTCCTTTCATTCCATTTCTGTTGTCTTCTTCCATTTCTTCCTTCTGCCCCCCCCCCCTCCCTCCTCACCCTTCCTCCATTCTTCGTTGCATCTTCTTTTCTGTTTAGAAAATCTTTTATGTAACTTGAGGCGTCGAAAAAATACTGGCTTATCTATCTGTCTATCTATCTATCTATCTATCTATCTATCTATCTGCCTGTCTGCCTGTCTGTCTGTCTGTCTGTCTGTCTGTCTATCCCACGTAGTTTCATTTTTCGTAACTGATGCCAGTAGGTCTTTGCATGGTTGCACGTACAGCCTTATGAT
>JADBJO010010102.1:12500-25000 GCA_016801955.1 Conus betulinus
CACTACAGGGAGGAGAGAGACAGAAATAAGGGGTGGGTCCATTATTGGAAGGGGAGACAAAAAAGGTCGGGTCCACAGTGGAAGGGGAGAGAGAAATAAGGGTGCGTCCACTACGGAGAGGAGAGAGAAAGAGAGAGTCCAAAGACGGGAGAGAAGGGGTGAGTCCACTACAGGGACGGGAGACAGAAATAAGACTGGGTCCACTTCATGGGGCAGGGAGACAGAAAGAAGGGTGGATCCGCCACAACACTGGGGAGTTAGGCAGAAAGAAGGCATTCAGAATTTCAGTCAGGTCTAATCACATTACATACATGAATGTTACACCTTTTCATCGCAGAGTTATCTTTGGCTATGCCTGTTGTCAGAAGTAATGTCTAGCAAAATGACTGTGTACAATGGAGCACTTGTGCATACAAAACCCTCTATTTTCTTTTTCGTTTGTCCGTTTCATTTCCTTTGATCCTTTTCTTTTTTCTTTTTTTTTCCCTTTGTTTCCCCAGGATATTTGGCTTGCCAAAATATTATAGTGTCGTCTGTAATACGCACAGTATCTTGTCTTTGTATCCTGTACAGATACTGCACATGGATATGACTTCATTTTGTACTTGGCATTTTTTTTCACACTGTATGTTTCTCCTGCAGTAAGGTTGAAAGCAGGATGGTATGTATATTTTTGTACGAATCGTTGATTTTTTATATCATGTATGTACGTGTGTATGTAGAGGTTGTTGTTGTAACTTATAACACACACACACACACACACACACACACACACACACACACACACACAGGCGCGCACGCGCCAGGGAATCTGTATACATCTAAACAACAGCTCATGTACAAGAGTCATTGAAAAGATTGAGAGAGCGCACGTGATCTTAGTACCTGCTGATACTATGGAAAATATGGGAGAAAAGTTACACTTTTGATGGTATGAGAGAGAGAGAGAGAGAGAGAGAGAGAGGAGAGAGAGAGAGAGAGAGAGAGAGAGAGAGAGAGAGAGAGAGAGCTGACATTAAAGGTACGACAATAACCACAAAACAATAAGGAAACTTTAAACCGTAACGATCAAAACGAAGCCGAAGACAATCAAGAAAATCATGATGACACACACCATGGCTAGGACGACAAGGACGCTGATGGTGATGTTGCCTACGACGATGATGACGGCAACGACGATTAAATAAAAAAAACTACAATAACAACGGCCACGACGATAGATATAGTGACATATGGGAAGGTGATGACGACGATGAAGACAATGATGATGACAAATGTGTTGTAGCTTGCGACCTGTTGGCCATCGGTGAGGATTATCTGGAGGCCGAGATCCTGTCCAGTACCACCCTGATCCGAGGTAAGGACACTGACCACTGAACACGTCTGACCCCAGTTCGTTAACTGGGTCTTTTGGTCACCAGTCGATCACTCATAAGCTTATGCTCGCGCTAGCACCATGATAAATGGTTAGAGAAAAATTCATTGATTTAGGAACGTACTCGCTCATATTTTAGTAAGAATACTAACACTAACGGGAGGCAGGAAGAAGAAGAAGAAGAAGAAGAGAAGGAAGAAAGGAAGAAGAAGAAGAAGAAGAAGTGAAAAAGGAAAGAAAGAAGGAGGAGAGGAGGAGGAGGAGAAGGAGGAGGAAGAAAGAAAGAAAAGACGAAGAGCATTCAGGACGATGGTAACGAGTTTTGCGTCCAATCTGAGGCGATAAATGATTGCTCGTTCTTCGTTTTCATTGTCCTGAATGTTGTTTATCTTCCATGAAGAAAACCACAAAGTGGCTAAATTAGCGCCCTAGGCATGATCTTGCCGATGGACAGACAAACAAACCTGCAGACGCAGGCGACAACATGCCCCTCCTCCTCCTCCCCCCCCCCCCCCCCCCTCCCATCTCTGTGGAGATAGTCCATGGATATTATGCCCTTATGATTCTAACAAGAAAGTTCCCGAATTTTAAAAAGAATAGTTATAAGCTCCGCAAGACAATTCAGACAAAGAGATCACAGGACAAACACGATGCATTTCAACCTGTCGTGTCTTCATCGGGTAAAACAAACACACTCTTCAGGATAATGAAGACGAAGAACGAGCAATCACATATTTTATTGTAGTGACTATCATTTATGATAGTTCACATCTCTACAAGCGTACACGTAGTGGCTGTCTGACCTCTTAAAAGCGAAGTGGGAAAAAAAAACTTCTCTTGGTGTGAACGTGGCTGGAACTTTGAAAAGAAGAGGACTGCATTTCGAGTCAAAAGACTGTTCTTCAAACTGACTGCAGATGCAAAACGTTCCCACCGGTGAAGATAATTCTGTGGGAGCTCAGTTCACTTCACAGACTTCCTGAGTCCAGCTCTGCTAACAAAGAGAGTTTTGCACCAGGTGAAAATGTGTGATGTGTTGGAGAGTTGCTAGGTGTGTGACCAGGGCCAGGATGTTAGGTGACAGGGAATTACCAGGAAGAGATGGAACCGGCAGTGTCGTGAGTGAAGCGGGATCTCATGGAACATGTCTGACCTGACGGGCTGGGAAGTTCTGTGTCTGGGTTGACACACATGCAGGTCTGGCATCAGGGATTTTACAGACACCATGCTACTCCTGAACGGGTCATATACTCTCTCTTGTCAACGCACATAGCTGTGATCGTCAAATTCGTGAAATGAATTCACCCCCCCCCCCCCCCCCCCCCCCCCCCCCCCCCCGCATCTTTCCCCCAGGATTGTCTCTACCGGCCACTGCTTTTTCTTTCTTTTTTTTAATCTCTGGTCAACTTGTAAAAAAAAATCTATGTCTAGGTATACGATTAGCTTATTCTCATCTTCTAAGTTTACCTTCACTTTTAGACCGAGACAGTTTTTTTTTCTCAGTTTTTTTTGCATCGTTTCTGACATTGAGCATCGCATTGCCTCTTCCTTGTCAATCTCAGGGAAGTTGAGAAAATTCGGCAAGTTATGTAGCCCAACATGAACATCAAGAAATAACATGACAGGGGTGAAAATCAGAACTGATACATACCAGTTAGTGTGGAGTTTAGCTTCTCCCCATTTAAGATCTATTTTCCGTTCAAAGCAATCAAGAGTCACGCTGTGTTTGTTCGTTGGTTTGTTTTTAATGAGGTTCAGCAAGTACTTTATCCCAGATGCGCCAAAAAAAACAGTAACGCTGCCTGATCGGTAGGAAGAACTGTGGGAATGTTTATCATTGGTAGGAAGAGCTGTCGGAATGGTTATCATTGGTAGGAAGAACTGTCCGAGTGTTAATCATTGGTAGGGAGAACTGTCCGAATGCTTTTCATTGGTAGGAAGAACTGCCGGAATGTTTATTATTGGTGGGGAGAACTGTGGGAATGTTGTATCCTCTCTGACGTTGACTGGGACTGTGCCGTGTCATCCCTGTGTGCTGCTGTTGCCTGCAGGGGAGATGGTGAGGATGATGTGCACGGCGGACCAGGCTCTCTGGAAGCGAGACGTTCTGCTGGTGGAGATGTACCGCCGTCTCGTGGCCGTGCTCATCACCCGCCTGAACCACGCTCTGGCACCGGACACACCCTACATGTGCGTGCTGTTTGGTTCCGTGTGTGTCTGTGGGGGTGGGGTGGGGGGATGGGGGATGTTGTGTGTATGGTGTATGTCTGTGTGTGTGTGTGTGTGTGTGTGTGTGTGTGTGTGTGTGTGTGTGTGTGTTATGGTGTGAACGCACGCGCGCGCGCATCTGTGTGTGTGTGTGTGTGTGTGTGTGTGTGTGTGTGTGTGTGTGTGTGTGTGTGTGTGTGTTGTGTGTGTGTGTGTGTGTGTGTGTGTGTGTGTGTGTGTGTGTGTGTGGGAGGGAGGGGGGCGAGGGGTGTGTGTGTGTGGGAAGATGTGGATGGTGTGCGTGTGTGTGTGTGTGTGTGTGTGTGTGTGTGTGTGTGTGTGTGTGGGAGGAGGGGGGGGCGAGGGGTGTGTGTGTGTGTGGGAAGATGTGTATGGTGTGCGTGCGTGTGTGTGTGTGTGTGTGTGTGTGTGTGTGTGTGTGTGTGTGTGTGTGTGCGTGCGTGCGTGCGTGCGTGTGTGTGTGTGTGTGTGTGTGCTCTCACTGCGGTGTTTTGGATTGAGAGAAAAAAAAGAGATATAGAGAGAAAGTGATAGAGATAGAGAGAGAGAGATTGAGAGAGACAGAGATTGAGAGACATGACAGAGTTGTGAGGGGGTGGGGGGTGAGGAGGAGGTGGGGGAGCGGGGAGATGCTATGAGGGGGTTATGGAACAAGCGGAGCCGGGTTAGAATGCTGGTACGGTAACAAAACTGAATGTGAGGCTGTACACCATGAAGTAATGCGACAAGGCCTTACTTAAGGAGTCGATTTTGTATAGACTGACGAAATTAGATTGTTTTGAGATTTGTATATTGGTGTCTGAAGGTTGATTCTCCTCATTTTCTTTCATACGGCCATCAAGGTACAAGCAAGCTGGTTCCAAACAGATAGATTAAAATAAAGGAATGGGACTATTTAGGGGAGACCACCTGACGCAAAGATAGGGTCACGGGTGTGAAAGCAAGGGCCTGAAATGTAACGTAAACTAAAGAGAGAAGGCCATGTATTTGAAGATGTGATGTCAGTGGAAACCCCGCCAAACAAGGGAAATAACCGGCGGTAGTTGGGGAGGGTGATTGTTCTTTTGATCAATCATCAGTTTGACATTAAAGGCTGGCTCAAACTTATGGTAGGCCTCAAAATGCTCTCACATGGATGATGTATGATTTGGAGAAATGCTTTAGAAAAAATTATAGAGAAATGCTTTAGAAAAAATTAAGTACTGTACCCGCCAAACATGAACAAAGGAATCACAAGACAAAACGCGACGCGTTTCGACCTCTTACGTCTTTTTCAGATAAGTTAAACAACACCCAGCTCAATGAAAATGAAGAACGAGCAATTCCTTGTCTCATTGAATCCGGCGCAAGACAGGCGTTCTTTTACACTTCAGTGAGAGAAGTGGTTGCTCGTTCTTCATTTTCGCAATCCTGAGTGTTGTTCATCTTGCCTGAAGAAGACCTTAGGGGTCGAAACGTGTCATGTTTTGTCTTGTGACTCGTTTGTTCATGTTTAGCGGATACAGTATTTCAGATTAAGAAAAATTAATTAGATCTCTGCATGCAGTCGCCTCACTTCGCAACTAACTTTGATAGTGAAATGCCAAAGTCAGTTTAGAATTTTTTTTTCTAGCATATCCGACTGTGCTGCTTGGAACAGTGTGTTTTTTAATCTTGAAATAATGATTTTACACAGTGACTGTACTCTGTGATAACACTTGTCACACAGACATTTGTGATCAGGATTTGTTTTCTAAATCTGGAAATACGTGTCCTTCACCTGCCTTTTGACGATCGCTGACATGTTTACTGATGGGTCTAGAATTTTAAAAAGTTAAGTGTTCTGAGCATGAATGAATCAATTTAGAGCAAAATCTTAAATTATGGTGTTTGGCCTGCCTGACCCTCAATTGTGGTGTGTGTGGCCTGCCTGACCCTCAATTGTGGTGTGTGGCCTGCCTGACCCTCAATGGTGGTGTGTGGCCTGCCTGACCCTCAATGGTGGTGTGTGGCCTGCCTGACCCTCAATTGTGGCGTGTGGCCTGTCTGACCCCCAATTGTGGTGTGGCCTGCCTGACCCTCAGTTGTGGTGTTTGGCCTGCCTGACCCTCAGTTGTGGTGTTTGGCCTGCCTGACCCTCAATTGTGGTGTGTGGCCTGCCTGATCCTTAATGGTGGTGTGTGGCCTGCCTGCCTGACCCTCAATGGAGGTGTGTGGCCTGCCTGACCCTCAATGGTGGTGTGTGGCCTGCCTGACCCTCAATTGTGGTGTGTGGCCTGCCTGACCCTAAATGGTGGCGTGTGGCCTGCCTGACCCTCAATGGTGGCGTGTGGCCTGCCTGACCCTCAATGGTGGCGTGTGGCCTGCCTGACCCTCAATGGTGGCGTGTGGCCTGCCTGACCCTCAATTGTGGTGTGTGGCCTGCCTGATCCTTGAAATTATGGCGTGTGGCCTGCCTGTTCCTCAGTGACCACGGCCCGTTGACCCCCATCACAGTGGTGGACGGCTCCTCACACTTTTGACACTTTGATATTTTATTGTCATTACCAATGAGGTCTTTTGACAAGGGGGAGAGGTAACAGAACAAAAACATTCCCCTCTTCCTTTCCTGCAAACAAATAGTACACTTTCATTCCTAGTGTGTATCAAATCCAAAGTTAACAAAAACAAATAAATTCGTAACATTTCGTTATGTCCTCACCTCACGCACAGGAGAAAGAAGAGAGAGAGAGAGAGAGAGAGAGAGAGAGAGAGAGAGAGAGAGAGAGAGAGAGAGAGAGAGAGAGAGATTCAGATTCAGATTCAGATTTATTCACGTAATCGGCCAAGGCCCTAGTGAAGGAGTGTGTGAACACACAAAGTACAGCAGCTGTATCAATGCAACTGAATTACGAAGCGACACAAAAAAATAATTCTAGGGCACCGTCAAGAAGTGAAATATTCTCTTCACTTAAGCGCTTTGCATAAAAAAAAAAAAAAAAGAAAAAAAAAAATTCAACAACTTCAGCAGAAGTAGATGAACAGAGCAGACTCAGTTGAAACAAAGATGGCTGTGCGCATTATTTGGATTGAATAAACTTTTTTTCTCTGATGCTCATTAGAGCTGGCAGGAAAGTGCGAAGTGTACTTCGGTTTCCTTTGATTCTTTACATAAAGGACAATTGAAGAGACACTGACACTGACAATGACACTTTTTTTTTTTTTAATTGATTAGGCCATAGACCCATATCACCAGGGATTTACACCAGACAGAAGCATATAAACCATAACATACTTATCATCATTCTTTAATTATCCATTTTGAATCCCAAAGCCTGAATAAATATAGGTTGAAAGTTTGATTTGTATAGATTTGTTATTGTTTACAAGAAGAAGTGAAAGTTGGAAGCTTGAAGGGTGATTAAAATACTTTTTTTTTTTTTTTTTTTTTTTTGCGACGTACGATTATCTGAGACAAGACAGGATGAAGTGTACCTCTGTTTTTGCGTGGATGAGAGAGAGAGAGAGAGAGAGAGAGAGAGAGAGAGAGAGAGGGAGGGGGAGGGAGGGAGGGAGAGTGGGGGGAGTAGGAAAGGAGGTATAGTGAGTGATTATGCGGGCGGAAAAGAAAGTGGAGAAGGGATGCGGGTTCTATGACTACACGCTTTGAGGGTCATACCGCCTTACCTCCCCCCCCCACCCACCCCACCGCACACCCACCCTCCCCTACCTTCCCCAATCCTTCTTACCTCACCGCCCTCCACGTCTCTACATCCAGTCTTCCTACCTGTTTTTTAGCTGGTGGTCTTCTCTCTTTGTCTCTGTCTGTCTGTCTGTCTGTCTGTCTGTCTAACTGTCTGTCTGTCTGTCTGTCTGTCTGTCTGTCTCTCTCTCTCTCTCTCTCTCTCTCTCTCTCTCTCTCTCTCTCTCTCTCTCTCTCTCTCTCTCTCTCTCATGCACGCACGGAACCACGTACGCAAGTACGCGCGCTCGCGCGCCCGCACACATACGCGCACTCGCGCGCCCCGGGCACTCACACACACACACACACACACACACACACGCACACACACACACACACACACACACACACACACACACACACACACACACACATCCGCGCGCGCGCGCGCGCGCGCGCGTGTGTGTGTGTGTATGTGTGTGTGTGTGTGTGTGTGTGTGTTCAATGGAAACGAGAATTGAATAAGGAAAGATAATAAAACGGTGTAGTCATTTTTTTTTTTGAACAGTTGCTCGCGAAAGGTAGGTGATAATGAGGATGATGTAGATGATAATCACAGAGGTGATGATGACGATGACGATGACGATGTCGACGACGGAAAAACGTCAACAACAATGCGATGTCAATAATCATGAAGAACAAAAGTTATGGGTGAATGGATGAATGCACAGATACGTTAGGAGAGTGTTATGCAAACCGAGGAACGAATTGCCAGAGAAATTGAAATATAACTCGGTATTTCTGGTGTCTGATGATGATGATGACGTACGTGTCATGTACGATGACAAAAGCACAACGGCAATGAAACTGACGATCGTGGACACGACAAGAACAATGACAAAAGAAGAGAGAGAAGAAGAAACCGTAAATGAAAAAGAAAAAAATAAAAAATAAAACAGCTGACCTACTCTCCAAATGATTGCCAATTAAATAAGCTCAGGAAGATAAAAAGTTGAAGCCAGACAACACTCATAAATTAACTGCAATATTCCGTTTACTACAACCTTTTATCAAGCAACACTGGCCAACTGACAAACAAAACAGCACAAAATTCTGTGGATGTGGACTGAAAAGAGTTCACCGGAAAAGAGTTCACTGGAAAAGAGTACACTGGAAAAAGAGTTCACTAGAAAGAGTTCACTGGAATCAAATTACATAAGCGTACAGTGTAAAACACGTAACATATCATTAGAACTGGCGATAATCTTACATTTGCGTTGTGTGAGTTTATTCTCATGTATACATTAGAAAAGTTGAAAACAAAAGATACATGCATCTCAGCCTGTAAAGAGGGTTATCAGAGATATAATGAGAATGCAACGATCCTGTGTGCAGGGCATGATTCGCGGCTCATGGGCATTTTTTTTCCCCGAAAACTTTGGTGTCACTCGTCCATCTTTCAGTAGCCAGCTGGAAAGCAACACGTTCACACTTTAGTAACCGACTGGAAAAATTGCATGTATCGGTCAATACGACAGTCACCATATCGAAGACGAGCAAATGTCATCCAACCTTAACTGGTTTTCTACTAACTGGGAACGTATTCAAAGATTCTACGTTGTCCATTCTTGTCGTTCTGGTGGTCCTTGCAGCCTGATCACGGGATCCTGAACACGCTGAGGGTGGTCAGCCTGGATCCGGAGGGCAGCCCGGAGAAGCTGGTGTCTCTGCTGGACAAAGACCGCTCGCTGAAGAAGAACGGGAGTTACGTGCATGCGGGCAAGGCGGTGAAGAGTGCTGACGTCTTCTTCATCAGGCACGCTGGATTGGGACAGGTAAGCACCGGATGGGAGCCGGCCTAGCACGCTATAAACTTTACTGATTTTTAGAAAAGTATTCTGGTGCTAACAGCATACGCTTAAAAAAAAAAAACAACCCTACCCTGGTGCTTACAGCGTACGCTAAAAAAAAAAACCCAACAAACAAATAAAAACACAACAACAAAAAACCACCACCCTGGTGCTTACAGCACTGTATCTACAGCGTATGCTAGAAAAAAAAAAAAAAAAAAAACACTACCCTGATGCTTACAGCGTACGCTAGGGTAAAAAAACCCATTACCCTGGTGCTTACAGCTGAAAAAAAAAAAAAAAAAAAAAAAAAAAAAAAAAAAAAAAAAAAAAAAAAAAAAAAAAAAAAAACCACCCTGGTGCTTACAGCGTACGATGATGAAAAAACAACAACAAAAAACAATAAAAATACCCCGTGTCTACAACGTACGCTGAAAAAAAAAAAAACTACCCAAGTGCTTACAGCGTACGCTAGGTAAAAAATCCACTACCCTGGTGCTTACAGTGTATGCTGAAAAAGAAAAAAAAAACTACCCTGATGCTTACAGCGTACGCTAAGGGGAAAAAAAACCCCACTGTTCTGGTGCTTACAGCGTACGCTAGGGAAAAACCCCACAACCCTCGTACGCTTAAAAAGAAACCCACTTACCCTGGTGTTTACAGTACGCTTAAAAAATTCACTACCCTGGTAATTACAGCTTACGCTAGGGAAAAAAACTCACCACTACTGGTGCTTACAGCGTACGCTAAAAGACAACAACAACAAACCACACGCTTGTGCTTACAGCATACACTAAAAAAAACTACCCTAGTAGTTAGAGTGTACGTTTAAAAACAAAAAGAACAACAACAAAAAAACACTCACTACCCTGGTGCTTACAGCATACGCTAAAAAAAAAAAAAAAAAAAAAAAAAAAAAAAAAAAAACACTTTCCCGATGCATACAGAGTACGCTAAAAAAAAAAATAAATAAAAAATAAAAAAAAAGCCCCACTATCCTGGTGTTTACGGCTTACGCTAAAATGAAAAAAAAAAAAAAAAAACTAAAAAAAAAACTACCCTGATACTTACAGCGTACGCTAACAACAACAACAAAAAAAGTCCACTACCCTGGTACTTACAACGTACGCTAAAATAAATAAATTACAAAAAAAAAAAGCACTACCCTGGTACTTACAGCGTACGCCTGTTACGGTAGTGTTCAAAATGTGAATGGCTCAAGGCCCTTGTAGGTTAGGTAACTCTTCCTGCATAATGATCATGGCGTGTTACTTCGGTGGTCCGTAGATTATTCTCAATTTTTGTCTTGTTAAAGTTCTATAACTCCGGTTGTTGATGCCACACAAAGACGTCAAAATGACAAGACATGTCTCTTCCAGTGGCGCTGAGATATATTTCACAGGGGGGAGAGGGGGGGGGGGGGGGGGGCGGGTAGCCTAAACTGGCAAATACTTGGATGAAAAACATCACTGCAGTCTTTTCATTAGCACATTATACGTATGTTCTGATTTTTTTTGCTTAAGAGGGGAGGTAACTGACGGCTCTCACATTCCAAATTCCTGTCAAAAAAAAAAAAAAAAAAAAGCAGTTGGTGTATTGCAGAAGGGGCTCTCACCGTTTTACGCATTGAGAGAACGGTGTGTGTGTGTGTGTGTGTGGGGGGGGGGGTTTATAAAATAAAGCTCTCGTTTTCCAAATTCTTTTAAAAGCGGTGCAGGCAGGCGGAGGTGAGAGGTCCTATTGCCTTGCAAATTGTTATAAAGGCCAGGGGGTTCATTAAGGCAACCGCACATCAGTTACACGAAGTAAAATGGGGGAGGGGGGGGGGGGGGTTGGGATCTGATGATGAGCCCTGGGCCAAGATAATGTCCACAATAGGTGTGCATATCAACACAATGCCATTCAGGAATTTGAAAACAATGCCATGACTTAAAAGACTAGTTTTTGTGTTAGAAATCTCTCTCTCTCTCTCCCTCCCTCCCTCTCCTCTCTCTCTCTCTCTCTCTCTCTCTCTCTCTCTCTCTCTCTGTCTCTCTCTCTCTCTCTGTGTCTCTCTCCAATGCCAAGACTTTTTAATACTCTTTAAAAATCTCTCTCTCCTTCCCTTCCTCCTCTCCCTCCCTGTCTCTGTCTCTGTCACTGTCTCTGTCTCTGTCTCTGTCACTCTCTCTCTCTCTCTCTCTCTCTCTCTCTCTCTCTCTCTCTCTCTCTCTCTCTCAGTTATTCACTTTCGCCTTGGCACCAATACGAAGGGTTGGGGAGTGGGGGGTGAGGGGTGGGAGGGCAGAAGGTACTCCGCCCCTACCTGATGTCATTGTCTCCATCTGCTGCAGGTTTCTCTACTGCGCTCTCTCTCTCTCTCTCTCTCTCTCTCTCTCTCTCTCTCTCTCTCTCTCTCTCTCTCTGTCCAATACCAAAAACTTTTTAAGACTTTAAAAATCTCTCTCTCCTTCCCTTCCACCTCTCCCTTTCTGTCTGTCTGTCTGTCTGTCCGTCTCTCTCTCTCTCTCTCTCTCTCTCTCTCTCTCTCTCTCTCTCTCTCTCTCTCTCTCTCTCTCAGAACTGAAGAAAGACATGCATGTCTACTCCGTCTGTCTGTCCGTCATCCCCTGAGTACTGTGTCTTGCAGGATGATTTTATGTTTGACAGGCCTGTTGTTGACCTCCAAATGTGTCGGCACCGTTTCATTTTGAGATGCTGCCTGAAAACGTCCGTCTTAGTTTATACCCTTTAGGTCTTTGAGCCACTGATTGCCCGAATATGGTAACAAACAAAAACAACAACAACAACAACAACAACAACAACAACAACACGTGATATGCTAACAAATGTTTGATAAATGTCGAAAATTCAAAACAAGAGAAGTTGGAGACGAATTATTTTTATGTATTCAAGTGGTCGTCTTTTTCATGGACGTAGATTTATATCTCTGACAATTATTACCACTACTACTGCTACTGTTACCACCAGCGCTACTACTTTACTACTACTACTGCTGCTGCTGCTGCTGCTGCTGCTGCTTCTGCTGTTACTACTACTAGTGCTACTATTACCACCACCACACCACCACTACTATTGCTACTACTACTATTACTACTGCTACTGCTTCTGCTGCTATTACTACTACTACTACTACTACTACTGCTGCTGCTGCTGCTGCTGCTGTTGTTGTTGTTGCTGCTGCTGCTGCTGGTACTAAGACGACTACTACTACAACAAGTAGTAGTAGTAGTAGTAGTAGTAGTAGTAGTAGTAGTAGTAGCAGTAGTAGTAGTAGTACCACAGTTATTAATCTTAGCTTTTCAGTACACAATGAACCTTGCCTTTAAAAACGAAGTCTTCCCGATGACGAAGTCCAGTTTAACTTCATCAAATTCTGGTCCGACAGGTCACCTACACGACCCGA